>JAVJIF010018187.1:0-93985 GCA_038442645.1 Agave tequilana
AACCTAATGAATCCAATGTGAAAATCAAAATGAACCAAAAATGTATCAAAGTATATGTGTGTGCACATGCACCAAAGTGTATGTTTGTGTACATACACACACACAATAAAGTAAATCGGCATCGATATATGACACGCATTGAATACAATATTCACAAAAATTACTTATCATTAATATTTTCAACAAATATTTCATTCATTGTTCCTAAACTTTTCTCAATTCCTGATCTATGTATGATTTTTTCTCATCGAATTGTAAACATATTGATTA
Organism: Agave tequilana; assembly: GCA_038442645.1. NCBI lineage: Eukaryota > Viridiplantae > Streptophyta > Magnoliopsida > Asparagales > Asparagaceae > Agave > Agave tequilana. The sequence goes on from JAVJIF010018187.1 coordinate 271, forward strand.
TTTCTGTTAATTTTAACACCAATAAAAAAATATAATATGATTTAGATATAAAACTAACCATAAACAAAAAAGAGGATATAACTGTAATACTAACACTAACCAAAAATATACATATGATTAATACTTTTCTCGGAATTAGGTTCATTTGTAATATGACAATTTCACGAATAAATCTTATAATATAACATCCGCATAGATATAATCAGGTTGACAGAGACACTACAAAAGAAATATTTCCATAAATGATTAAAATAAAAACTTTAAGTTATATTATTAATTTTCAAAAGAATTACTTGAATCTTCTTCCATGCAGTAGGTTTACCTTATCGGATTGGATTGATTTAACTCACATGTATGGTGAGAGCCCTCTATTCATAAATTTAGAATTTAAACTTGAGTATTAATAAAAATTTATATACATTATGAATTTTTTTAATTGGTTTAAAAACTCACAAGTCAAACATATGTAAGATTAAACACTCATAAGTCAATTAGTTTCTTAATTGGTTTTCGGACATCGCCCCCCACGAGTCCAACCAATATATAATACTTAGCGATGGGTCAATCACGCATAACGTCCAATGTCAGCTATACGATAAATTCATATATGAAAATTAAATTAAATGACAATCGACCTTTATTTATAAAAGATTACTACATACAACGTATCGTATGGCGCAAGATACAACCACCGGGTTGGTCCACCTCTTTACATTGCAGATGTGACATATCTAGCCTTGTTGACCATATCATCTTCATGGTAAAGTCATAAGCAATATAATATGGACATATAAAGTCAAACAAGTGACTAAAGCCTGCATCCACTAACCAATCATAAAAAGACCTACCATTTTCAAAAATTATCAAGATTAATCAAATATAAAATAATTATTATTTAATTCTTAAAAATAAATAAACTTTTATGACTCACTTCATATAGACACAAATGCATGCAATGCTAATCTTCATCCAGGAAACGAACCTCTCGAGGCCATTACGTTCGAGGGGCATTAGCTCCGTTCCAATACATCTATATCGATGAGAATGTGACCATGTTTCCATCTTTCATGACCCTCCCAAATGCTACCACTGCCACCACACTGCTATTAATTTTATGGCGCAGGTTATAGTGGCTGGGTGACTGAATGGAATGTGTAGTCACTCCATAGAGCCTCAGGGGGTGCCACCTCTTTCTCTTCAACGATTTTCTGTTATAACACAGTGGCTATTAGTCAAAATTACATTTAAAATTATGAATATTTGTTTTAAAATTAGACTTATACTTTCAATTTGATTAATGTATCTCAGCATCCAAAGTGACAAGTTTCTTCAGTCAAAAATCAAATCACCAATAATATCACAGACGATTGTAATCTCATCGCATGGAATCAGTAGAAGAGCATCCATATCCACTGAATCCACTATACTTACTCTTATATTTCAGATCAAAGTGGCCTGGTATGAATAAATTGATCATCACTGGTGTTGTGCGCCACAACACAATTACCGTTTTCAATTGCCAAAGTGACCGAAAGAGAACCACCCTGTGATAACCAATTAATATAAAAGTGGTGTCAAAATAATCATAATAGATAAGTCTTGTTAAACTAACCGAAAGAGAACAAGTGGTGTTAACCAAATTATATACGTTTGTGTACATATATGTGTAACGGAAGAGAACCAGTGGTGATAACAAAATTATATAAGATTACATTCAGAATTGAGGATAATTTGAACTATAGGCATCGGTTCAGTAAATAAGTGATGTGAAATATATTTATTTTATGTTTAAAAAATTTATTAAACTATATGCATCGGTTACTTAGAGAACTGATATGGAATAAAGCTTTCCACGTTGGTTAATGTCATAACTGATGTTGAATGTTTCCTTTTTTAATCGAAAATACTCAATAGCAACTAATAATCATTTTAGTTACAAAATTGCCATCATATTCTGTTTCGCGTCGGGTACGGTTCGAACTGACGTGAACGTTGATATTTTATCTCATTTTTGTACTAGAGACATCAATGTGAATCTGTAATGGGCACCACGTCGCTAGACTACAGGCAATCAGGCATACTCTGCTGCTGGAATTTCCCCACTTGAAGATCAACCAGGTTTGCCTCTCTACTGATGGTTCCACCCCCACTGGGAGATGATGGACCTAATCGACGATAACTTAATACCCCACTTCAGTCTCTGCTGGGTTCCCCTCTCCGCTAATGGGTTCCACCCTACTCGAAAATGACGGACCCAATCAATACCCCACTTCAGGGTTCCTGTCAGGTTCTCCTCTCCGCTGACGGGTTTCACCTCCATTCAGAGATGATGAACCCAATCTGTTGATAGATCAATACCCCCACTTCAGGTCCCTGTCAGGTTCGCCTCTCCGCTGATGGTTCCACCCCGACTCAGAGATAACAGATCCAATCTGATGATAGGCCAATGCCCCTACTTTAGGTCCCTGCCGAGTTCACATCTTCGCCGATTGGTTCCACCGCACTCAGAGACGATGGACCCAATATGATGATGGGTCAATATCCCCATTTTAGATCCCTACCGGGTTCGCTTCTCCACTGATATGTTCCACCCCCACTCAGAGACCAATCTGAAGATGGATTAATACCCCCACTTCACATCCATAATGGCTTCCTGTAACACCCCGATCTTGCGGATACGGAGACGTTACGTCAACGAACATACGTAAGGCGCACTTATGTACGCTATGGTTCAATACAAGGAATAAATATCATATATACAACTATTCCAGCTTAAATAAGTACAAGAATACTGCAAAAGGATCAGTGATCACAATAGATATAGAAATAGGGATAAATAAGAAAATAAAAATAAATAATAAAAATACCTATAATTAAAAAGGTGGCGGGTCTCTTAACAATATCCAAAGAAACACCATGTACTAAGATACCTCGGATCCCCAATCTGGGTATGCAAACACAGGGTCGTCAGAAAGCGACTTAGTGAGTGGTAAAATGAAGGAAGCAGTAATAGTAAATTATAATAGTAGTAAAACTGTAATAATATAAAATATAATTTAACTATCAGTGATACAATATAATTATGCTAACAATCAATATAACTAATACAAAAATGTTATATTCACACTATAACAGTAGTAATACCTAGCATGCATGTTATAATTGTGATGCTACTACAATCTTATACAATTATATAACAGAAATGCCATTAATATTATCAGGAAGAGTCTTATATATCATCAACCTTTATACTATTATGTTATTATAATTAATAGGTGTTTATTATTTATATGTTATTATTAGTATGTGGAATAAAATATAATATTTAGCGACATATCAATATAACCAACTTGTATAAATTATATATATATATAATATATATATATATATATATTATATTATATATATATATATCATCTTTTATTATTTTCCATTTAAGGTTTAACTCTATAAAAATGATATGATGGTATCGTGAATAATATGAATAGTGTGAACCTGTGTATATGATGTACATATAATAACCATACGAATATGAAGAAAACACATGAAACATGGAATACATGAAATGCAGAGTATATGTATACATGAACTGTGTGTTTGTAAAAAAAATACAGAAAGTGTAAAGTATACATGTGACATGATGGTAGATAAGATAGCAGAAAGTGTAACAAGTATAAATGGATAATACATGTATCGAACAAGTCATGTTATTTATACAATAATAACAAATAGTACCGCCTGATATTTTAATCAATCTTTTTCAGTGTTTCATACCACTGGCAGCTCATACTAGAGCTCGTTCTCCAGCCAAACCCATCTGAAATGGCATATAGGTACCATTATTCAGACGAGAGAGTGATCAAATAACAAGCGTTTCCGATGTTACTATTGTTTAACTGTTTTATTATGTTATTGAAAACCCAATGGTCAAGGAGCTCTAATCGGGTGGGTGTACCCTATGCATATCCAGGATAATGGCTTTATCAGTCCCCTGGCTGCTGAGACCAGGGCTAGCCTACTAGGGTTGTAACAAAATATAAAAACAGTACAGTCGGTAGCAAGTGCTACACCATCCCCTGTAGTGGGATGTATAATAGATCCATGACATCCACCCAACAAGACCTAGTCAACCGTCAAGTTTTCCCCATCCATATATTTTATTTATTATCTTTAACTATATAGTGTATTAGAAACAAGAATATTGCATGATACATGTCATACGATAATAGGACACGAGTTTTGTTGATATCATGAAACATGATAATTAGAAACAAAAAACAAGAGATGTGGGATTCTAGAGGTGACCCCCATATCTTAGATCCACGTGGCACTTAGTCCGTCACATCGCATATCAACACACTTATGTCTATCATATTGATATCAATAACAGAAAATATTCATGTAGCAGGAATATGAGAATATCCATGTAACATGAACAGTGATCCATGCAATAAGAATATAAATAATTAACTCATATATACAGGTGAATCTATGCAACAGTGTTATAAAAACATGAAATAATTGTGTACAGAGTATTCGTGTAGCGGTAATACAAATTTATGAAATAAGGGTATCCAATGGAATAGTGTGTCCGTGTATCAGTGGTACATGAACATGAAATAATAATGTGTAACAATATTTATGTTATGGTGATAGATGTATATGAGTTGACAGTGTCCAGTGTTATAGTATATCTATGTCATGGTGATACAAGTACATGAAATAATAGTAGTCCAGTATAACGTGCAGTGGTGACAATATCAATGTGATATTGTTAGCATAGGTATGTGTCAATATATTAGTATTTTGTTATAACGATTTCAATATTATTAACTTGATTGATATCATAAAGTGACTAAATACAATTATTTATGTTACCATATTTCAATTTTCAATTATTTATTATTCTAGATTTTCTTAATTAACGTCTTTTAATTGTTCAATTTATATAGATAACTCATCTATATTTTATATTAAATCAAGAAACAAAATAAATTATTATTTTATTAAACATGTTTAAAGAACAATCATGAATGTTCCAATTATAGTGATTTATCATTAATTATAATTTATTTAATATTATTTATAGTGATTTACCAATAACCATTTTTATTAATATAAAGCAATCAATTTCATTCAACATGATAAAATATATTTATAAAACAAAACACTCGCATAGTTATTGCAAGACTGTAGCTCTCTTTTTACGATCGCAACACATCGAGTATCATCTAAATCAGATTCAGGATGCTCACGATTGCTCGAACACTAAAATTATTAAAAATGGATTAAATATATAATTTATAGGTTTTAAATGAAATAAACTTTAATTAATAGGGGGTTTCTGTAATTTTACCTTCAATAAGTTATGGAGCGGGTCTGGATTGCTAACGAGTCGGGTTCAAATCCGATACCTAAACCCAAATGACAAAAATGAAATGGGTTATGGGTAATGGGTTAACAGGTCGGTTTTGTCGGGTTTGGTTCATAAGAGAGGAGAGAGAATGAGAGACTAAAGAGAGAGAAGCAGGGAGAGGAAGGGTGTGGCTGGCCTGGTTGGCCAATAGAGGCGCAGCTGCTGTGGCGACGGCTGCCGGTCGGCAGCAGCTTTTGGCCGCCGACCGGCGACTGGAATAGAGCAAGGGAGAGTTAAGGTAAGAGAAAGAGAGAGAAGAAAATAGAAAGAGAAGATGGTTGTGGTGGGGTTCAATGGAGTGATAGAATAGGCGGAGGAGAGTAAAGGAGAGAGGGGAAGTTGGGTAAGATGAGGGCCAGTGGCCTCCAAGCCTGCCAACGGTAGCACTGGCCGCTAGTCACTGGCGAGGAAAGAGGGGAAGGGTTGTGTGTAGGGGAAGAGAGAGAGAGAGAGATGTGAGAGAGGGTGAGACAGTGAGGGAGATGGATGTGGAGAAAGAGAACTAGATAGAGTATAAAGGAGAGAGAGAGAAAGAGAGGCATGGATGCGAGAGTTTAGAAGAGAAAGAAAAGGAAAATAAAAGAAAGAGAGAGAAAAGGGTGGAAGGTATGGCGATGGAGAATCTTGAAGAAGAAGAAAGAAGAAAAAGAAAAGGAAAAGGCATATTATAATATATTTAATTAATATTTAAATTGGATCAAAATTGGACAGTTCAGAATTGTTCTCAAAAGTTTTGTAAAATAAGAAATATTATGCTGAGGAGTAATATGAAATCGGATTCAAGAAATTCAGTCTAATTTGCAAATTAAAAATCCTCGAATACAACACTGATACTGATCGACACTGATTTGGCAACTATTCAAAAAATTCCCAATAGTGTACTAAAATAGAAAATATAATTTTATAGAATAATTTGAAAATAGGTTCTTGAAATTCAACTCCGTTTGTAAAATAAAAATCCTAGAGTCGATTAGGGGTACAGGTAGACATGGAATTCAGAGATTTTCTAAAATATTTAGGAATTTCCAAAAAACTAAAAAAATTCAAAATATTGAAAAATAATATCTTAAACTTAAATCAGTTCAATCTGACTATCAAAATGGTCAAATCAATTTTATACGTCGTATTGAGTACTGATGCGGTAACACGCATATCTAAAATGGGAGGTTACAATTCTCCCCACCTTACAAAAAATTTTACTCTCAAAATTTCAATTCAAGTGAGAGATTAATATTTACAGCTCCTAGGGCTAGGATGTTATGGGCCCATGATGCTTCTGCTATGCCACTATTATATTGATAACGAAGTCGGGTGGAGAACTAGTATCGTGAGTCAATGATAGAGGGTTGGAATCAATGGGAAGAAGAGAAAGCGAGAAGGAAATCAGAATATTCTGGTTGACAACTAGAAAGAGTCAAGGAATGGAGTTTTCAAAAAAAAATGTATTCTTGCTCACAGTTTGGAATCCCCAAATCCAGATACAAGTAAGTTCTACTCTGAATCTGGTTGTACTGTTGGTAAGAGCCCGACTATTGATATAGGTGGTTATCCATATTAAGTGTGAACTTAAGCTCTGAAACGATCTGTAACGCCCCGATCCTGCGGATACGGAGAAACTACGATGACTTACATATATAGGGCAAAAATACCCTCACATACATACGCTAAGTCTTAGTATAGGAATAAATACCATATACACAATTATTTCAGCATTAAATAAGTATAAGAATTCCTGCAAAAGAGTCAGTGATCATAATGGATATAAAAACATGAATAAATAAGGAATAATAAAGATACCTATAAATTGGAAAGGTAGTGGGTCTCCTAACAATATCCCGAGAAACACCAAATACTATGATACCTCGAATTTTCAATCTGGGCATGCAAACTCAAGGTCGTTAGAAAGCGGAGTGGTAAAATGAAAGAAGCAGTAATAGTATATTATAATAGTAGTACACCACAATAATACATAATATATGTTTAACTATCAATGGTACAGTATAATTATTCTAACAATCGATATAACTAATACAAAAATGTTATATTCAACTATAATAGTTGTAATACCTAACATACATACTATAATAGTGATGCTACTATAATCTTATACAATTATGACATGAATAGCCAATAATATTATTGGAAAGAGCCTTACATATTATCAACCTTTATACTATTAAGTTATTATAATCAATAGGTGTTATACCATTTATATGTTATTATCAGTATGTGCAATAAAAATAATATTTAGTGACATATTAATATAATTAACTTGTATAAGTAATATATATTATCTTTTATTATTTTTCATTTAAGGTTTAACTCTAGTAAAAATGGTATGATGATATCGTGAATAATATGATCGTATGAATATGTATACGTGATGTATATTGACCCAAAGGCCCATCACTCTAGTTTTGATGATGATTAACTCATGTAGTTATAATACTAATGATCTTGTGTTTAATTAGTCTCAGATTTATGATCAAGATCTTAGTTGGTGTTTAGCTTCAATAAAGAATTTAAGTCAAGTTTTGGAGCTAACACGGTTTGATTCAAGAGCCTATGCATCAAGATCACATCAAGTACTCAAGAGGAGGCTAGCTCTTTGGATCAAGTTTGAACCAAGTCAAGAAGGAGGAGAAGACTTCAACTGAAGACTTCAAAAGAAGACTTGAGTCTAGGTTTGTTTTTATTAAGATTTTGTTTTTAGATAAAATGTAAAGGATAGAATAGTTGGTGGATTGCTCAAGTATACCATATACACTCATACACAAGATTTAGATGAGTCTTCATAAAAGAGTTCTTATTTTGGAGAAATACAAAAGGATTTTCATTTGGAAAAATACCGGTTTGGTTTTTGGAGTTTAATATATATACATGTGTTTTAACCAAAACTATTTTAGTACTTATTGTCAAAAACATAGATATTTCATCATGTATGTGTAGTGGATCATATCCATACACACTAAGCTTTAAAATGTTTAAAATATCTTGTTTTTATGTTTGGAGAAGTTTTGAAAAAATCTATTTTGGAAAAATACAGATTTTGTTTTAAGTCAAAATTTTTAAGTTACAAAATAGTTCAAAATGTTTGTAACATGCCTTGATTTTACTCAAACATGTTTGTATATCAAAGTATTATACTGAACTATTTTTGTAGATTTTTAGAGATTTTATGAGATTTTTTCAAAGTCAAAAAGCCGAGTTTTTAATCCCTATAATGTTCTGGTCTGGCTTCTGTCGGTCGACCGGGCAGGTCGACCGAGCTAAGAGTCGGTCGACCGAGTTGGTCGACCGACGTGCGCAGACGTGCACGCCAGTTTTGGCTGGAGGGCCGGTCGACCGGGTCGGTCGACCACCAGAGAGCCTCAGCTCTCTGGAAAGCCCGGTCGACTGGGTCGGTCGACTGTCAGAGAGTTCTGCTCTCTGTTCCAGGCCACGGTCAACTGGGCCGGTCGATCGCTGGTCTAACGGTCAGATTTCTGACCGTTGGCGGTCAACCGGGCCGGTCGACCGACAGCAGTCAGAACTGCTGACTGGGCTGTAACGGCTAGTTTTTGAGAGGCCTATAAAAGGGGGCTTTCTTGGATTGTTTTCTACAAGATTTTGGAGAGTTTTAAACCTAGTTTTTTTCATCTATTTCAGAAGTTTTCTCCACTAGTTTGAGAGCAAATATTTCTAATTCAAAAGAAAGTTTATCAAGAGTGTTTTCAAAAGTAATTCTTGTGTTTCCACTACAACTTCAATCCTTATTTTTCTCACAATCACTTGAGCTATCCATTGCTATACCTATCCTATAGGGATCTTTGTTGTGAGAGGATTTGAGGTGATCAAAGTGTTTAGATGACCAAAGTTTTCATCTTTGCTTTGAGGAGGCGGACTTGTGTGTTCGCGGTGTTTCGAGTTCTAGTGAGAGCTCTTTGTAGAGGTGTGGCCTCGGTAAGCTTGCGTGCTTGCGGTGTATAGTTCTTGCGGGAACGAGTGAAGGGACTAGAGAGTCCAAGAGTTCTAATGGGAACTCCTTGTAGGTGTTGCGGCACCGAGTGATCCGGTGGGATCAGTTTTTAGTGGAAATCCTTCAAGTGTTGAAGGCGGGGACGTAGAGTAAGTGTGCTCGAACCTCGAAACAAATATCCCGTGTTTGCGATTGCTCTCTCTATCTCTTACTTGTCTTTATATCTTGCATGCTCATATTGTCTTTATCTTTATATGCTTGATATTTTGTGTGCTTAAATTGATATATGCTTAGGGATTGTTTGATCACACTTGTATTCAACCAAGAGCCAAAGCGGTACCTCAACTCTTATCTAGAGGAATCTTGAGGAGTTAGTCCAGAGCCCTTCACTGGGATCCGGCTACACTCTTGTGTTATACTTGGTGTGTTGTGCATAATAGTTTTAGTTTGCATTTATAGTTTTAATTCTGCATTAATTGACCTTTAAATTAGCTAGTCACCTATTCACCCCCCTCTAAGTGATTACAATTGGTATCAGAGCCATGTGCTCTTGATTTGGGTCTTACAACCTAGAGTTAAAGATCCTCATTAGTAGCTAATCACAATATTTGTACACACACATGGATTTCATGTCACCTCCCACCTTTGACATTCTTAACATCCAAACTTGGAAGGTTAAGATGTCTATGTACCTCAAAGGCCTAGGCATTCATGTTTATCTTGCTACCATTGAAGATTCATATGTTAATAATAGCAAGTATACTGAGGCTAACTCAAAAGCCATTCATGCTTTGAAGAGTACCCTAAATAATGATTATTTATGTAGGGTTGCTAATCTTGACTCGGCTTTTGTAGTTTGGAACACCATCATCTCCCTTGACGAAAAAGAACAATACTATGCGGGGAGCGACTCGGATGTTGGAAGTGAAGCTTCCAACGTGTGCTACATGGTCCAAGGGAACAACCCCTTGAGATAACTACCGAATCCGAGCTAGAAGAGGATGTTGATATGTCCTATAATGAACTTGAATCATTTTGTCAACAACTCCTAGAAAAGTATGAAATGCTTAAAAAGGTTAATAAGAAAATGAAAATAAATTTGAGTGTTTGTTAAAAGAAAAAGATTCTTTTCAAACTAAATTTGAAAATGTTTCAAAAGAAATGAAAGTTTGAAAAATGAAAATATTTCCTTGCTTTCTAAATTGAATGATATGTGTGAAGGAAATAATGCTTTGAAAAAATAAAATTATTTTGGTGAAAAAACAAAAAGAAGTTGCTTTGAATGAAAACAACTCTTTAAAAAGAAAAGTTATTTCAAAAGAAAAGAAAATGTTTCTAAAAAGAAAAGAATAATGATTCTCATTCTCACCATGCTTTACATGCTATTATTGATGAAAATGAAGTTAAATTTTTTGAAAAATAGAATTGATTGTTTAAGCTCAACCTTGAGTAATTGTGCATTTAACCATAAAAGATTGGAATCCTTGTTTCAAAAGAAACAAGCTCCACATGTTCATGCACATCACCCACATCATGCATATGCATGAAAGCACACCTAGAGGGGGGGTGAATAGGTGTAAGTGATAATCTAGTGAACTAAATGAGCTAAATGCGAAAACTAATGCAAATTTTGAAGCACACTTAATACAACACACAAGTGTAGCCGAATTCCCCGTGAAGGGCTCTGGACTAACTCCTCTTGATTCCCCTGAATGGGTTGAGGTGCTATGTGAAGCTCTTGTGATTAAGTATAAGTGAGGCACACACACAAGCAATCCAAGCATATAATGAATAAGCAATATGAATCAATGCAAGGACAACACAAGCAAATAGATATGATATGATATGAATGATGCTTTGCACAAATAAATGAGAGAGAGAGAGTTGAGAGATATTGGATCAAACGCGAACACAAGGATATGTTTCGATGTTCGAGCCCCTAGCTCTACATCCCCGTCTACACCACCGTGTAGGATTTCCAATCCACTATCTCCCACCGAGGGAACCTCTACCGAAGAGGATTTGTTACAACACTAGGAGTACCGAACTCCTCTCTCAAACACCGCCTCACAACCGAGGGGTAGGCCCGTAGCCAATACAACAACCAACACCTCTACCGAAGAGGGTTACAAACCAAACTCCACCTCTCACTAGAGGGAGAAAACCAATCACCCGATCACCTCTACCGAAGAGGGATACAACAAGAGTAAGGGTGTTTACAACAAGTGGTTTCTTTCAACCACAAACAATCTCTCTTTTCCACAAAATGATCCTAATAGAATAGGATAGAAGATATAGCTCAAGTGTGGAAAACTAGGTGTTTGGAAAACAAAAACACAAAGAAAATTACTTGGGAAAACTCTTGCAAAAGATAGAAAATGAAAGCCAAGACAAATCGCCCAAAATACTATTTTTTTTTGATTTTTCTAAAAACCTAAAACAAATAAGATTAGAAGTTTAAAGCCCAAAAACTCTTTTGAAAAACTTGTTTTAAACTCAGGGAAACTGGGAATTTTTCTCTTCTAAAAACCTTGGCCAAAATCCCAAGAATTGGGGTTTATATAGGCCCATCAGAAAACTAGCCGTTAGGCTGATGTGGCAGCCTGACTGGCTACCGGTCGACCGGCCCGTCGACCGCCAATGGTTAGAAATGTGACCGTTGGGCAAACACGGTCGACCGGTACGATCGACCCAACAAACAGAGAGCACTGCTCTCAGACCCGGTCGACCCTGGCAGTCGACCGTCCCTGTGTCTGCCAAACGTGCACAATCTGTGCACGTCGGTCGACCGGCCCGGTCGACCGACTTCATCCCAAGTCGACTTGGTCAGAAGACTAGTCGACTGGTTGAAGCCTGGAACAGAAAACTGGGTCAGAAAAACAGTTAAAAATATTTTGAAAAATCTTTTAAGTCTTCTAAAAAATCACCAAAAATAGTTTTATCATTTTTCATTGATATATAAACATGTGGTAAAAAGTTTAGCTCAAATATCAATCAATGTGAACTATTTTTGTTTCTTAACATTTTACCAAAAACCAAAACTTGTATTTTATCAACTTAGATTTTTCAACACATGAATATGATAGCAAAATAAGTTTGTTTTAAGATATGAAGCATGTATGTATATTGAACACATCTAATATACATAAAAACCATGTAAACATGTTTTGATCAAACTATTCATGAAAACTAAAAACCAAAACATGAAACGTGTGTGTGTTGTGCACTTGAGCATATCAACTATACTAAGCTTTATAAATGGATCTAAAACACACTAAACTCTATGATACCTAAGTCTTCTTGACGATCTTCATCTTCAAGGCGACTTGGTCCAAACTCCATGATTCATGAGCTAGGCAAGGTATGATCTTGATGCTTGAGCCCTGGATTCACCATGAAAAGCTTCTAAACTCCTTGTTGAAGCTAATCACCGACTAATATCTTGTTTAAATGATCTGAAACTGAAATCACAAGATAATTAGTAAACATAACTACATGAGTTAATCATCATCAAAACTAGGGTGGAAGGCCTTTGGGCCAACAATCTCCCCCTTTTGATGATGACAAAACTCATGGAGTTATATATGCATGGATTAAAGTTAAGCTTCAAAGAAGCTCCCCCTTACTCATGCATAACACAAATAAACATAAATATGCATGAATGACAATGCATAAACAAGATGCTCTAGATACCAAATGAAATATTCAAAACAAAACATGTTCTAGAGATCAATTAACATTAACTATATTAAACTTAATATATGCAAAAACATAAATATGCATATATAAAATTCATAAACTCAAAATCTTTCTCCCCCTTTTTGTCAATCATCAACAAAGGGATAAACAATCAAAACAATAAACAAAATGAGGGGTAAAAATCTTTCTCCCCTTTTTGTCAATCAAACAATAAAAAATAATGTTCTCTCCCTTTTTGTCTAAAAACAAAACAAGGTCAATAAGGGGTGACAATCAATTAGGATATCAATTGAAAATATGTCAATGAAGCATCTTGATACCAATTGAAATAAAATAAAGATCAATAAATGTTATATGCTATATACATTCATGAAGAGGAAGACGCTAAGTTAGCTTCCCTACACATATGCATTACATGAGGAGGGATGTTAAGCCCTAATTCACATAACACACATTATGTAATGCATAAGAGGAGATGTGAAGCTCCCCTACACACGTGTACCACATAAAAAAGAGTTGTCAAGCTCCTCAATATACAATACACTCAACATGAATCTATATGTAGAAGAGATGTTAAGCTCTCCTTGCATATAGTCAATACAAATCAAACACTTTTGTATTTTATTTTAAACAAAATTTTTAGATACCATTTAAAACACAAGATATCTTGATATCAAAAGATAGTATTTTTCTTTTTAAGTCATATAAACAATTGAAATGACTATTTTCTATCATAAAGCACGGGAGTGGAAAACTAAATACCATTGAAATATGAAAATCGAATTTTCTCCCCCTTTATGAAATACCAACAAAAACTATGCGTAGGCTTGAAATAAGATACCAATTGAAAAACTAAATCAATTAAAATGAAGTTGAAGCTCAAGCTCTAGCATAAACAATTTGTGCTCAAGATATAGAAATATAATAGCACAAATAAAACAAGTATATGTGTATGAAATACAATAAGTACCAATCACCAATAGATGATACCAATTGAAAATATACATACACAAACACATATGAGTATACAAAAGAATCAAGATTGATACCAATTGAAAGAGTTCAATGATACCAATTGACATAACAATAAAAGCATGGTATAACTCATATCAAAATGAAGAATACGAACTAGTTAAAATGGAAATTTTTATTAACTAGTACGAAATCCTACAAGCAAGGAATAAACTAAAAATATTTTCATAAATATGAAATCCACATGATAATCAACACTCTAATTCAATTAAGCATAAATATGACTCATGAAAACAAAACATGAGTAAAAGTAGAAGGTGAGTGTACAAATAAAGTGTGGATATCATAATCATGAAAATTTTCATTAAGCTCAATTATTCCTTAAACAATGAAAAAAACAAAAAACAACCAAAATTATTTAATCTTCAAGGCATATGTATGTCTTATACAAACTAAAGTATACATACATATCTAAAACATAACGAGTCCACAAAGATATATGCATGAAGGCACGTGGCTCAAAGGATGTATATGTATAATGATAGTTTGAATAAAGTAGACATATACATGAAGTTAAACAAATGAACACGAAATCAAGAAAAACTAAATTTTCACCAAAAACAAATTTTATTTCAAGGTATATGTATGATTTGTCAACATAATAAGTATACATACATATCCCTAAACACAATTGAGTCCATATATATAAATTTGCATGAAAGGCAAATGACTCAAGGGGTATACATGTATATCTTAAAGTTTGGCAAAATAAACATATACATGAAATGAAAAACACATACAAAACAAATTCAAAATGGGAATACAAGTTTAAAATGTATGAATCATCAAAACTAGACTATACTAGCACATCTAATGGGTTCAAATAAGCATTCAAGCCCAAACATATATAGATTTATTTGTGGCCCACTATATGCACAAGTATAAATCCTAGTCTTAATGAAAACTAACATTTAAACATATATTCAAAACATGGAGCATCAAAAAAAATAATAATCAACATGATAAGAAAAAACATGATTATTATGAATGTCCACATGTTATTAGAAATATGATATACGCAATAGCAACCAAATAGAGAGAACACAAATGAATTTATCCATATTAAACATGGGTGTCTCAAAATAACTAAACATGTATATCACAAGTCTAATAAGCATGGCATTTTCATACTAATCACTAAACAATGAGACATGCTATAAAAGATAACATGGGAAGCATACAAACAAAAATAAGGAGTTAGAGATTCGATACCAAACCAATGAGGGCACCGCTCTAGTTCTCCAACACGTGGTGGTCATCTCCACCAAACATCCCTTGAAAGTGATGCATCCAATGATTTCTATGAAGCTCGGAACGCATCCACTCCAAGGTACGGCAACTCTCACGTCATGTGAGAGCCCACACCTACATTAAATAAAGGAGGGGTGGTCTTTGGTACCCACATCTTATTGGGTCCATGGGGGTTAGTACCTTCTCTAACCCAAACAAATTTATTTTCTAAATTTGAAACATGTATTCTATCATAGCAAAATTTAGCAAGGTGGCCCTTACGTCCACAATGTGTACAAGTGTACACATGAGCATACATGTGAGGAGTGTGTCCGTGAGGAGTATGTGTATGCCGTGTAGGGTGTGCATGAATAGATGGAACTTGTTTCTTTCGAAACAAAGTTTCCAAGCGTGTGTGTCCCACTACACATTGGCTCAAAGTGGAGCCCAAACAATCTACACTCTTCTCAAGCATGGATATCTCATTGTTAATCAAAGAAGAAGTGTGACATGCAATAGGTGTTCTGGTGAAACTACCCTAGCATGGCAAACATGAGCAATATCATTTTTCAAAGATTTATTTTTATTTAAAACAAATTTCTAATTCTTTTGAAACAAATTCAATTTCTCTTTCCAAAGAATCATTATCTCTTAAAACACATTCAATTTTTGAAGACAAATATTATTATTTTTCAAAATTGATTCACATTCATTTTTAGATTTTAAAACTTTATTTTCTTTTAATGCAAGTTCAAGTTGAGATTTTAATGAATCCCTTTCATCCAAATCACATCTTTCTCTTGCAAAACAATGTCAAGTCTAGAATGCAAACTTTTATTTTCATTTCAGACCTAGACTTTTCTTTTTCAAAACTTTATATTTTTCTATCAATTTTTCACAAACAATAGAAAGTTCTTCATTCAAAGCATGGGGATCAATATAATCATTTGAAGAACTAGCATCATCATCATCATCTAAGTGGGTTTCCGAGTGTACCTCAAGGGAGTCATTCCCTTGGACCGTATAGCATTGTTGTGGCTCAGATTCTCCACTAGATTCCTCTTCTTGTTGGATTTACACTTGAAGCTTGGAGTGTTGGTGGTTGTTGTCAACAAATTCCACACTGCAAAGGCGGAATCAATGTTAGAAACACGTATAAGATAATCTTTAGATAATGTGCTTCTAATGGCCTCTTGGGCTTGTGCATTGGCCCCTATATTATTGCTATCACTAAGGAAGGATTCCTTGGTAATGGCAAGGTGAACCTTGTAACCTAGGGTTTGTAAATAAATGGACATCTTAGTCTTCCAAACAACAATGTTGGAAGGGTCAACTAGGTGGGGTCATGAAGTCCATGGTATAAACTATATGAGTGTTCAAACAAGCAAATGCAAACAAGATTAGCAATCAAATGGATCTCACTCCTAGGATGTTAAGCCTAAGTATCAGGAGCACTAGCTCTGATACCAATTGAAAGCACACCTACAGGGGGTGAATAGGTGTAAGTGCTAATCTAGTGAACTAAATGCGCTAAATGCGGAAACTAATTGATTGGTCACTAATGTTGCACATTTATTATCATATTTCCATACTTATTATAGAATAAAATCTGCTTTGTCCTAATTAAATGTTTAATTTATTTGCAGGCCCATTCCTTAAGGAGATGAAGAAAAACAAGCCCAAAAGCCCACCAAATTCTGATTAATTCAGAATAAATTTGAAATGAAGAAATCAGGGCAAAATCTTGGCATATAAGGAAGGTTGAGAAGAATCCTCCCTGTGGGCAAAATCTTGGTATATAAGGAAGGTTGAGAAGAATCCTCCCTGAATCAAGGCAAAATCTTGGCATATAAGGAAGGTTGAGAAGAATCCTCCCTGAATCAAGCACAATCAAAGGCTGTTTTGTCAACTTTTGAAGAAAAAAAACAAGAAATCAGAAGAAGATACGGGAAATACATCAGACCAGGAGATTCCCCCAATCTTCCTGGGATCTTCTCCTTTAGGTTTTTTGCCTATAAATACTGGTTTTAGCTGAGCAAGGGGGAGAAGGCAGATTAGGATTTAGCCTAGTTTTTCATTTCTTAGTTTAGGTTTTTGCTTTTCTTTTTCATGTAATTTAGTTTTCATTTATGTAATTCTGAGGAGATCAACTTTCATCGAAGAACAAGACTGAAGTTTGAGCTAAAAGTGACAATTGGTGTAAGGTTTTATTTCTTTTTCTTCGATTGTTATGAAATCAAATCAATACTATTTCCTTGTATGTTCTTTTTAGTTCTCTTATTCTTTTCTATTTTACCTTTCTTTTTGTACAACTGTCTTCCAAGTGAGTCTAAAAGCATCAAAAGAGCCTTGCCTTTGCGAGTGCCACCGATAGCTCATGACGATGGAATTGTGAGTCTCTCTGTATCATTTCATGCTTGCATATCTTGATGATGTATGTGGAAGAGACCAACACTCGACTCTTATGGGCTATGCGCTAACTGCCTCCAATTCAAGGTAACATTGAAGCTAAGAACTCAAGGTAAGCTTTTGGTGAAAAGAAGGTAAATATTTGTTTTCTTTTCTTTTTCATTTCTGTAAATTAAATCACTACATCTTCCAACTCTATCATCTCCACTTCATTGTACTTAGTCCCTTTTCATCGTTTTCTGATTTTCCACCTTCTTCATCTTCCATTTTCTTTTAACTTTAAGATAACTTTCTTTTTCATTTTCATAACTAAAAACAGAGAAGAACCTTCGTTTTATTTTCTTAAAAGATTTCAATAAAGAACTGTTAACGCTTCCATCGCAAACCCTCCTTGTGGATCACGACCCGCATAGCCACTTGCTATCGCGGTAGAATTGAGCACTTGCACATCTTTATTTTTAAGTTCTGTAATTCCGTATTTTGTGTGCAGTTTTATCTCAATCAAATTTGGCGTCGTTGCCGGGAGGGTAAAACGGTTTTTATTGAAATCTAAATTTTTCTTGAATTTTTTTAGAACTAAACGAATTTTCTTCTCTGTTGCAGGTTACAGGGCAAGCAAAGCAGGAAAATAAGTTTGCAGTGACATACAAGTGGTATTGGGCCTCTGCTCTAGAAAGCAGAGACCCATTGCCCTCTGAATTGCCGCGTTTCCACGGCAAAAGCCGCGGATCCGCGGCAATAAAGAGCTGACTACTAACAGGTTTTTGCAGGGCTGCTAGCTTTACAAATTCTAGTATGCTGCAATTATTTATTTCTTATATGCCATCACAAAAACCTGCTAATAATCAACAGTAAATATTTGTTGAAAAGATAAAAATTGATTAGACATTTGCATTTTAGGCACGTGTCTTTTTAATTCCTTTATTTTTTACTGTTGAAGAGTGCTGGAGCAAGGTACGTATGCATTGCATTTAGCATAGGACTCACTTCTTGGTTGTTTATATCGCTTTGAGTGAATCTTACATATCTTGTACACTTGCACAAAATTATTTTAAGGGCACTAACCCATAACAAGATAAGGTGGGATTTTAATCACCCTTCCTTAGCCCAAAATCAGATTCCAAGCACTCACTAACCCAAGCCTAACTAAAATTGAGTAGACGTTGGCCCTAGGGACATCTCGGACTCAATTAGGAGATTATCCTAAGGGGGAAAATTTTAGAATCTGACTCCTGCAAAATCAGTGTCTAGGAAAGGGATTGAGGGCCGAAAGCCCGAAGGTTGGTGGTTATTTAATTAAGGAACGTCTTTGACGGAAAATCTCCCACCAACCTTGCCCTGACCTGGATGATTAGCTTGTGGTCAAAGTCTACATTAGACCCTCGTGGACAGTCTAATCAGTTAGGAGTCGTCTAGGTCATAGGTCTACCCTAACTTAGTTAGAATTTTTTTCTTTTATTTGTTTGCTTATTTGTTTGTTTTTCTTTGTTTATATTCTATTGTGTGATATGGACTATAATAATAATTTTTTCAACTACAATAATAATTCATATTACACACCGACTTCATTTTCGGATATTACCAACCCGGCATATCATAACTTTGACCAACCTAGTGTGCCGATTGTCTTATCCGAATCAATATGACCCATACCCCCCATCTAATAACTATAATTTCCATAATGATTTCAATTCTTCACCGAGTCAGTGGGGATTCACCTTCCCCGAGCATAATTTCCAACCACCTTGCCCTCCATCTCCACCCAGTCCACATTATGTTCAAGATTCATACTCAGTTCCACCCGTCCAAAATAGGAAACCATCAATTATGGAAATGAGTATGCGTGAGTCCAAACAACAATCACAAAATCTGATGGACTCACAATTTCACCACCACTTCCAAGACAATACTTCATCTTTTCATCAAAATAATGAATCCATCAATTATGAAAAGATGCCTGAAGCCATGACTCATGCTCAAAATGCTAGAAATCGTGACATAGATATGATGGTCGAATCTCTACATTCTCACCGTTTGACCAGTTCTGATGTCACTAACCATCCTGTTAGAGCCGAAGAGTCATGTAGTTTTGAAAATCAAGATTCCATTTCAGAACAACCATTTGAACTTGCCCAAACTCCAAATGAAATTGATAGTTTGACAAGTTATCCCTTGCCTGAAATAGAACTTGAAAATGAATATGATCATGAACTAGAACTTAGTGATTCAATTTTACTTCCTGATTCAATAATGACTCAGGTATCTACACCTGATTTCAATCTTTTTCCCCAGTCAACATTGGATCCTGTGCCAATTCATCATGAAATTGAATCACCCATCTTTGATGATCATATTGAACTTGACCAATTTTATAATCTTGAAAATCCCATTGATAAATTGGCAAGTTCTCATTTTTTTGATATTGAACTCAATGAGATATGTGACCTAGATTCCCAAATCCGTGATCCAGTTCAACTTTCTGAATCATTATTGACTCCTGTTTTGTTACCAAACTTGAGTAATATTTTAGAGTCAGTTTTGATTCCACCTATCATTCTTGAACTTGAATTACCAACATTAAGTCACATTCCATTGTTGGAAAATAATTGTGGACTTGAGTTTCAACTTCTTGACTTGGACCCAATTTCTGAACCTATTTCGACTCTTGAACCTTTAATTGACTTAAGTCACCTTCCTGAGTTGGTATTAGTTCCTGTACTTCCTGAGTCCAAGTCAATCCTTCTATCATACTCCATTCTGGGACGAGGTGGTTGACAAATTGACTCCGAAATTTGTTATGAAATTTGGAATTAGATGGGGTCAAATACTTAATAAAAATCCTTTATGGACACATCTTTTTAGTGGTTATATTAGAGTAATTTCTGGCGGGTTCCTCCGAGCCCCAAGAAAAGTTGATTGGGTCGCATTTCGTGGACCAATCAGACCACCACCGGAACCACCACCTTAAGGTAATATTTTCCTTCCCTTTCTTCTTTTTCATGCATCTATGCATTAATATTCATACATTGAGGACAATGCATGAGATAGGTGTGGGGAGGGTTCTAACATAACTTAGGTTTTTCTTTTTATAAAAAAATAAATAATAAAAAAATAACATTTTCTTTACTTTTAAAAACTTTTTGAAAAATAGAAACAATATTTTGACTTATTTTTTGTAAGAAATTAAGTTAATTTTAAGGAATAGGAAAATCCAAATTAGGATTTCTTATATTTGGTCAAAATAAGATTATTTGTTTGATTTTTAGGGTTAGGAAGATAATTTGTCAAAGTAATTTAGTCTTGATCTTTACCTTGATGAAATATGCATACTTCATACACTTACACACTTAGGATTCAAAAACAAAGATTCTTATGCCTTATAAAAAAAAAGAAAAAAAAAGATAAACAAATCTAATTATTGATTAGCTAGGTGCTTTGGCCTAAGCAAGCCTTAGTATTTATGCAAAAGATGATTAGATAAGTTTGAAAATATATATATAAATATTCTCTGATTAAGCTGGGTATTTGTGCCTAATAAAGCATAAGTATTCACGCCTAAAAGGGGTTCATATAATAAAATTCTTAGTTTTGTGGCCTTGTTTGCTCGAGTCCTTAAGTCCTTGGGGTGTTTTCTCACCTGGTGTCCTAAGACCGTTTGGTTGGGAGTCATCGATTAAAGGCTCGTTACATGGGCAGATTAGAAAGCCTATTAGAACTAAGGAATAATACCAAAAAAAAAATTATATATATATAATAATAAATGAGGCATAAGAGTTAGAGTTAAAGAATCCTTAGTCAAAATTTTCACAATCACAAAGTGCATATGACTTAGGGTAAAGTAATAGACCAGATGAGAAGTACAATTTGACTCCTTACTTCGATTGATAACAAATTTTTGAATAGAGACTAAGTTTAGGAATGAAAAATTCAGTTTTCCTATAACTTATAGATTGCTTAAATCTTACAATTATATTTCAAATATTTTTCTCTTTCAAAATGCTTTTCGAAAATACTAACTCTTTGTTTCTCTTTCTTTATGGATTTTGTGGGTGTAATCCACTGAAAACCCTCATGAGACAAAACTCGTCCTCTAGGGGAAACCTAGAGGTTTAACGGCTTGTTGCACATGCTCAGTGCAATCGTGTGACCTGCGAAAGTGGTCTAATAATCCTTAGTATAGTTTAGTTGTTTTGCTCGAGGACGAGCAAAAGATAGGTATGGGGGTGTGATTGGTCACTAATGTTGCACATTTATTATTATATTTCCATACTTATTATAGAATAAAATCTGCTTTGTCCAAATTAAATGTTTAATTTATTTGCAGGCCCATTCCTTAAGGAGATGAAGAAAAATAAGCCCAAAAGCCACCAAATTCTGATTAATTCAGAATAAATTTGAAATGAAGAAATCAGGGCAAAATCTTGGCATATAAGGAAGGTTGAGAAGAATCCTCCCTGTGGGCAAATCTTGGTATATAAGGAAGGTTGAGAAGAATCCTCCCTGAATCAAGGCAAAATCTTGGCATATAAGGAAGGTTGAAAAAAATCCTCCCTGAATCAAGCACAATCAAAGGCTGTTTTGTCAACTTTTGAAGAAAAAAACAAGAAAATCAGAAGAAGATACGGGAAATACATCAGACTAGGAGATTCCCCAATCTTCCTGGGATCTTCTCCTTTAGGTTTTTTGCCTATAAATACTGGTTTTAGCTGAGCAAGGGGGAGAAGGCAGATTAGGATTTAGCTTAGTTTTTCATTTCTTAGTTTAGGTTTTTGCTTTTCTTTTTCATGTAATTTAGTTTTTATTTATGTAATTCTGAGGAGATCAACTTTCATCGAAGAACAAGACTGAAGCTTGAGCTAAAAGTGACAATTGGTGTAAGGTTTTATTTCTTTTCTTCGATTGTTATGAAATCAAATCAATGCTATTTCCTTGTATGTTCTTTTAGTTCTCTTCTTCTTTTCTATTTTACCTTTCTTTTTGGTACAACTGTCTTCCAAGTGAGTCTAAAAGCATCGAAAGAGCCTTGCCTTTGCGAGTGCCACCGATAGCTCATGACGATGGAATTGTGAGTCTCTCTGTATCATTTCATGCTTGCATATCTTGATGATGTAATATGGAAGAGACCAACACTCGACTCTTATGGGCTATGCGCTAACTGCCTCCAATTCAAGGTAACATTGAAGCTAAGAACTCAAGGTAAGTTTTTGGTGAAAAGAAGGTAAATATTTGTTTTCTTTTCTTTTCATTTCTGTAAATTAAATAACTACATCTTCCAACTCTATCAACTCCACTTCATTGTACTTAGTCGCTTTTCATCGTTTTCTGATTTTTCACCTTCTTCATCTTCCATTTTCTTTTAACTTTAAGATAACTTTCTTTTTCATTTTCATAACTAAAAACAGAGAAGAACCTTCGTTTTATTTTCTTAAAAGATTTCAATAAAGAACTGTTAACGCTTCCATCGCAAACCCTCCTTGTGGATCACGACCCGCATAGCCACTTGCTATCGCGGTAGAATTGAGCACTTGCACATCTTTATTTTTAAGTTCTGTAATTCCGTATTTTGTGTGCAGGTTTTACCTCAATCACTAATGCAAATTTTGCAACACACTTAATACAAGACACAAGTGTAGCCGAATTCCCTGTGAAGGCTCTGGACTAACTCCTCTTGATTCCCTTGAATGAGTTGAGGTGCTATGTGAAGCTCTTGTGGTTAAGTATAAGTGAGGCACACACACAAGCAATCCAAGCATATAATGAATAAGCAATATGAATCAATGTAAGGACAACACATGCAAATAGATATGATATGATATGAATGATGCTTTGCACAAATAAATGAGAGAGAGAGTTGAGAGATATTGGATCAAACGCAAACACAAGGATATGTTTCGAGGTTCGAGCCCCTAGCTCTACATCCCCGCCTACACCACCGTGTAGGATTTCCAATCCACTATCTCCCACCGAGGGAACCTCTACCGAAGAGGATTTGTTACAACACTAGGAGTACCGAACTCCTCTCTCAAACACCGCCTCACAACCGAGGGGTAGGCCCGTAGCCAATACAACAACCAACACCTCTACCGAAGAGGCTTACAAACCAAACTCCACCTCTCACTAGAGGGAGCAAACCAATCACCCGATCACCTCTACCAAAGAGGGATACAACAAGAGCAAGGGTGTTTACAACAAGTGGTTTCTTTCAACCACAAACAATCTCTCTTTTCCACAAACAATGATCCTAATAGAATAGGATAGAAGATATAGCTCAAGTGTGGAAAACTAGGTGTTTGGAAAACAAAAACACAAAGAAAATTACTTGGGAAAACTCTTGCAAAAGATAGAAAATGAAAGCCAAGACAAATCTCCCAAAATACTATTTTCTTTGATTTTTTCAAAAACCTAAAACAAATAAGATTGGAAGTTTAAAGCCCAAAAACTCTTTTGAAAAACTTGTTTTAAATTCAGGGAAACTGGGAATTTTTCTCTTCTAAAAACCTTGGCCAAAATCCCAAAGAATTGGGGTTTATATAGGCCCATCAGAAAACTAGCCGTTAGGCTGATGTGGCAGCCTGACAGGCTACCGGTCGACCGGCCTGGTCGACCGCCAACGATCAGAAATGTGACCGTTGGGCAAACACGGTCGACCGACACGATCGACCCAAACAAACAGAGAGCACTGCTCTCAGACCCGGTCGACCTTGGCGGTCGACCGTCCCTGTGTCTGCCAAACGTGCACAATCTGTGCACGTCGGTCGACCGGCCGGTCGACCGACTTCATCCCAAGTCGACTTGGTCAGAAGACTAGTCGACTGGTTGAAGCCTGGAACAGAAAACTGGGTCAGAAAAACAGTTTAAAATATTTTGAAAAATCTTTTAAGTCTTCTAAAAATCACCAAAAATAGTTTTATCATTTTGCATTGATATATAAACATGTGGTAAAAAGTTTAGCTCAAATATCAATCAATGTGAACTATTTTTGTTTCTTAACAGTTTTACACAAAAACCAAAACTTGTATTTTATCAAACTTAGATTTTTCAACACATGAATAGGATAGTCAAAATAAGTTTGTTTAAGATATGAAGCATGTATGTATATTGAACACATCTAATATACATAAAAACCATGTAAACTTGTTTTGATCAAACTATTCATGAAAACCAAAAACCAAAACATGAAACGTGTGTGTTGTGCACTTGAGTATATCAACTATACTAAGCTTTACAAATGGATCTAAAACACACTAAACTCTATGATACCTAAGTCTTCTTGACGATATTCATCTTTAAGGCGACTTGGTCCAAACTCCGTGATCCATGAGCTAGGCAAGGTATGATCTTGATGCTTGAGCCCTGGATTCACCATGAAAAGCTTCTAAACTCCTTGTTGAAGCTAATCACCGACTAATATCTTGGTTAAATGATCTGAAACTGAAATCACAAGATAATTAGTAAACATAACTACATGAGTTAATCATCATCAAAACTAGGGTGGAAGGCCTTTGGGCCAACAATGCACACTTTGCACGTCATGTTCACACTCATACACATATGCATCCTAGAGTGTACAAGTGTACACATTGCGGCTGCAAAGCCATTTAGCAAAATTTTATTATGATAGAATAAATTCTTCAAATTTGCTAACAAGAATGTTTGGGTTCCTTACAATGCTAACCCTCGTGGACCCAAAAGAAAATGCGTACCAAAGTTCCCACCTTTTGTATTTGATGTAGGTGCGGGCTCTCATAAAACGTGAGAGAATTGGTGCCTTGATGGTGGATGCACATGGACTTAATGGACGCACATTTGATGCACCGCTATCAAGGAGGTTTGGTGGACGACCACTAAGTTTTGGAGATTTGGAGTATAGTTCTTTGGTTTGATAACTATCCCTAAACTCTTATTTTATTTACATGCTTCTATAATTGATGATTTTTAGCATGTTTTAATGTTTGTTAAAATAAGCATGTTTTTTTTTTTATGCTTCATGTGGTAAATACTAGTTTAGATGTAGTTTTTGTCAAAACTTGTGTATATACATGTACAAGTAGTGAGCAACAATTGATTCATATACGTTTGCACTTCATTGTTCATTTGTACTCACTATATGTACATGTATAGCCTAGTTTTGATGATTTCCTCATTTACACTTGTTTTGCCTATTTATATAGTTTGCTTCATGTATATGCAATTTTTATTCAAATCTAATAAATATACATGTATACCCCTTGAGTCATTTGCCTTCATGAAATTTATATTATGGATTCTTTTTATGTTTGAGATATGTATGCATATTATTAGTTTTGGATAAAAACATACATGTACCTAGAAGTTTGTTTTTAGATTAAAAAATGAATTTTTCTAATTTCATTTTTATATGAAAAATGAATTTTCATGTTTTTTTCACATGATTGATGTTTTAAGCTTTATTGACTATCTTCATGAAAAATGCTAATTACATGATTCTTGTACACTCACACTTTATTTGTTTATTCATGACTTTGTTTCATAATTATTTTTGAGCCTTATAAATTTTGAGTGTCAACCTTTATGTATTTAGTATGTTTCATGATAGACATATGATTTGATTTCATGTTTTGAAGGATCTTTAACTAGTTTTTCAAAAATTAATTTTAACTAGTTATTTATTCTTTATTTGGTAGAGTTTTCACAACAAAAATATTTTCAAACTCTAGTTTTTGAAAACCCCTACCAACCCCATAATGGGCGGACGGATGGGCGACCATGCCTTGTATGTCTTATTGAAAACCTTTTATCATGTGCATGAATGGGGTGGTTACTTATGAGTTATACACTAATTTCACATCATAATTTCAATTGGTATCACAATTGACATATTTTGTATACTCATATTTTGTTTTCTATATATGTATGCTTCATTTCAAATAATATCAATTTCTACTGGTATTTTTATTTTTCATACATATATGGTTTAATTGTGCTTGATTTACAAGATATTTACATGTTTAAAGCACAACATATGTTTATGCTAAGCTTAATTCAAGTCTTGATTTTCAATTGGTATCTTAATTGGTATTTTTGATAAGCTTATGCATTATTTTTAATTAATATCATAATATACAATAAACTTCAATTGGTATCCATTTATTTCTATTGGTATCCATATTTTTTATTGGTATCAAAATACAAAGATGTTTCAATTTCCTTGGTATCACAAATTTCCTACTTCATATGGTAACTATATCTTATGATATCTTGATTTGTTTCAAAATTTAAATTGTTTAGGTACAATTTGTATCTTAAAAATGTTTTTAATTACAATTAGTATAAAAATGTTTTGATATTTTTTATTTACAATTGATATCATAAAATTTTGTTTACTTACAAATGATATCGTAAAATTTATTTTAGTATTATAAAAATTTGATTTAAAAATGTTTTTGAAATGTATTGCATATATGCAAGGGAGCTTAACATTTCCTCTACATATAAATTCATGTTGAGGGTATCTTATAATGAGGAGGTTGACAACTCTTCTTTATGCGATACACGTGTGTAGGGGGAGCTTCACATCTCCTCTTATGCATTGCATATTATGCGTTATGTGAATTAGGGCTTGTCATCCCTTCTTCATGTAATGCATATATGTAGGAAAGTTAACTTGGCGTCTTCCTCTTCATGAATGTATATCGCATATATCTCTGTATTGGTTGATTTGATTTCACCCCCTTGTTGATTTTTTTTCGAACAAAAAAGGGGGAATCTTGTTTTGTGTTTACTTTAACCCCTTTGTTGATGATTGACAAAAAGGAGGAGAAGTATTTTAGTATATATGCATAAGAAGAATTTTTATTTATGCATACTGTTTTGTTTTGCAAAAAGGGAGAAAAGAATTTGATGAGTTTTATGCTTGATTGACATGTTTATCTCCTTGTGTTTGCATACATTTATGAGCTTTAATTAAATATATATTTGTTTATTTGTTATGCATGAGTTAAGGGTGAGCTTCTTTGAAGCTTTACTTTATCATGCATATATAACTCTATGAGTTTTGTCATCACCAAAAAGGGGAGATTGTTGGCCCAAAGGCCCATCACTCTAGTTTTGAGGATGATTAACTCATGTAGTTATAATACTAATGATCTTGTGTTTAATTAGTCTCAGATTTATGATCAAGATCTTAGTTGGTGTTTAGCTTCAACTAAGGATTTAAAGTCAAGTTTTGGAGCTAACACGGTTTGATTCAAGAGCCTATGCATCAAGACCACATCAAGTACTCAAGAGGAGGCTAGCTCTTTGGATCAAGTTTGAACCAAGTCAAGAAGGAGGAGAAGACTTCAACTGAAGACTTCAAAAGAAGACTTGAGTCTAGGTTTGTTTTTATTAAGATTTTGTTTTTAGATAAAATGTAAAGGATAGAATAGTTGGTGGATTGCTCAAGTATACCATATACACTCACACATAAGATTTAGATGAGTCTTCATAAAATAGTTTTTATTTTGGAGAAATACAAAAGGATTTTCATTTGAAAAAATACCTGTTTGGTTTTTGGAGTTTAATATATATACATGTGTTTTAACCAAAACTATTTTAGTGCTTATTGTCAAAAACATAGATATTATCATATCCATACACACTAAGCTTTAAAAGTGTTTAAAATATCTTGTTTTTATATTTGGAGAAGTTTTGGAAAAATCTATTTTGGAAAAATACAGATTTTGTTTTAAGCCAAAATTTCTAAGTTACAAAAATAGTTCAAAATGTTTGTAACATGTCTTGATTTTACTGATACATGTTTGTATATCAAAGTATTATACTGAAACTATTTTTATAGATTTTTAGAGATTTTATCAAAGTTAAAAAGCCAAGTTTTTAATCCCTATAATGTTCTGGTCTGGCTTCTGCTGGTCGACCGGGCCGGTCGACCGGGCTAGGAGTTGGTCGACCGAATTGGTCGACCGACGTGCACACCAGTTCTGGCTGGAGGGCCGGTCGACCGGGTTGGTCGACTGCCAGAGAGCCTCTGTTCTCTGGAAAGCCCTGGTCGACCGGGTCGGTCGACCGTCAGAGAGTTCTGCTCTCTATTCCAGGCCACGGTCGACCGGGCCGGTCGACCGCTGGTCCAATGGTCAGATTTCTGAATGTTGGCGATCGACCGGGCCGGTTGACCGACAGCAGTTAGAACTGCTGACTGGGCTGTAACGGCTAGTTTTTGAGAGGCCTATAAAAGGGGGCTTTCTTGGACTGTTTTCTATAAGATTTTTGGAGAGTTTTAAATCTAGTTTTTCCCATCTATTTCAGAAGTTTTCTCCACTAGTTTGAGAGCAAATATTTCCAATTCAAAAGAAATTTTATCAAGAGTGTTTTCAAAAGTAATTCTTGTGTTTTCCACCACAACTTCAATCTTTGTTTTTCTCACAATCACTTGAGCTATCCATTGCTATACCTATTCTATAGGGATCTTTGTTGTGAGAGGATTTGAGGTGATCAAAGTGTTTAGATGACCAAAGTTTTCATCTTTGCTTTGAGGAGGCGGACTTGTGTGTTCGCGGTGTTTCGAGTTCTAGTAAGAGCTCTTTGTAGAGGTGTGGCCTCGGCAAGTTTGCGTGCTTGCGGTGTGTAGTTCTTGCGGGAACGAGTGAAGGGACTAGAGAGTCTAAGAGTTCTAGTGGGAACTCCTTATAGGTGTTGCAGCACCGAGTGATCCGGTGGGATAGGTTTTTAGTGGAAATCCTTCAAGTATTGAAGGCGGGGACGTAGAGCAAGTGTGCTCGAACCTCGAAACAAATATCTCATGTTTGTGATTGCTCTCTCTATTTCTTACTTGTCTTTATATCTTGCATTCTCATATTGTCTTTATCTTTATATACTTGATATTTTGTGTGCTTAAATTGATATATGCTTGGGGATTGTTTGATCACACTTGTATTCAACCAAGAGAGCCAAAGCGGTACCTCAACTCTTATCTAGAAGAATCTTGAGGAGTTAGTCCAGAGCCCTTCACGGGGAATCCGGCTACACTCTTGTGTTATACTTGGTGTGTTGTGCATAATAGTTTTAGTTTGCATTTATAGTTTTAATTCCACATTAATTGACCTTTAGATTAGCTAGTCACCATTCACCCCCTCTAGGTGATTACAATGTACACATAATAACCATACTAATATGAGCAAAACACATGGAACATGAAATAAATGAAATACACAATATATGTGTACATGAAATGTGTGTCTGTGAAGAAGACAGAAAGTGCAAAGTATACATGTGACATGATAGTAGATAAGATAGCAGAAAGTGTAACAAGTACAAATGGACAACAAATACAAATGGACAATAATATACATGCATCAAACAAGTGTTATTTATACAATAATAACAATCAGTGCCGCCTGATATTTTAATCAATCTTTCAGTGTCCCATACCTCTGGTAGTTCATACTGGAGCCCATAGTTCAGCTGAACTCATCCGAACATAGCATATGGATACCATTATTCAGACGAGAGAGTGATCAAATATCAAGTGTTCCTGATGTCAGTATTGTTTATACTGTTTTATTATGTTAATTGGTAATCTAATGGTCAAGGAGCTCAAATCGAGTGGATATACCCCCATGCATACCCGGGATAATAGCCTTATCAGTCCCCTGGCTGCTTAGACTAGGACCTGCCTGCTTGGGCTGTAACAGGAAATAGGAAACAATACAATTGGTAGCAAGCACTACCCCATCTCCTGTAATGGGACGTATAATGGATTCAGGATATCCACCCGACAAGACCTAGTCAACCATCAAGTCTCCCCCATCTCTGTATTATATTTATTATATTTAAACTATGCAGTGTATCAGGAACAAGAACATTGCATGATACATGTAATACGATAATAGGACATGAGCTTTATTGATATTATGAAGCAAGATAATAGGAATGAGAAACAATAGATGTGAGATTTTAGAGGTCGCCACTGTAGCTTAAATCCACATGGCACATGGTCCCTCATATCGCATATCAACAACACTTATGTCTATAATATTGATATCAGTAATAGGAAACAGTCATGTAGCAGGAATACGAGAATATCCATGTAACATGAACAATGATCTATGCAACAGGAATAAAGAAACCATCAATGCATGTATACAGGTGAATCTATGTAACAGTGTTATAAGAATATGAAATAACTGTGTACAGAGTATTCATGTAGCAATAATACATATAAAATCCAATGAAATAGTGTGTTCGTACATCAGTGGTACATGAACAAGAAATAATAGTGTCCCAGTGTAACAATATTTGTGGAACCGTCATAGATGTACTTGAATTGATCGTGTCCAGTGTGATAGTATATCTATATTATAGTGTAACGTGCAGCGGTGATAGAATCAAGGTGATATAGTTAACATGGGCATGTGTCAATATATTACTATTTGTTATAACGATTTCAATATTATTAACCTGATTGATATCATAAAGTAACTAAATACAATTATCTATGTTACCATATTTTAATTATCAATTTATTTATTATTCTGAATTTTCTTAATTATCATCTTTTAATTACTCAATATATATAAATAACTCATCTATATTTTATATTAAATTAAGAAATAAAATAAATTATTATTTTATTAAACATGTTTAAAGAGCAATCATGCATGTTCCAATTATAGTGATTTATCATTAATTATAATTTATTTAATATTATTTATAGTGATTTACCAATAACCATTTTTATTAATATAAAGCAATCAATTTCATTAAACATGATAAAAATATAATTTATAAAAAAAACACTCAGATAGTTATTACAATACTGTAGTTCTCTTTCTATGATCGCAATGCCTTAAGAATTGTCTAAATCGGATTCCAGATGCTAAAGATATCATCCGAACACTAAAATCATTAAAAATGGATTAAATATATAATTTACAGGGTTTTAAATGTTGGCCCAAGGTTACAATCACCCATGATTAGTGTATTTTGATGATTACAAAACATATTAGTTATTTGTACTAATAACATTTGTTGTTTAAGTGTGTTTCAGATTTCTATTCATTCTAGAAGTCTTCTCTCACAAATACAAGGATTTGGACTCAAGTCAACTCCAATTGGGCTCAAGGAACAAGTGTTGAAGATCATATGAAGAAGCCTATTGAAGATCTTGAAGTCTTAGAATCATTGTAAGAAATAGAATGTTAAAGTTTGAGTATATGAAATTTGGCTCTAGGATTTGCACACACATTTGTTTCATATATTTCCTATGTTTTAAAATGGTTATTTCTAAGTTTTATGCCTTAATTTATATATACATGTACCAAAAGCTTTATATCTTGAAAATCTTGTATAAAACATATGTATAAACTATTTTCTGCATAATACTTAGCTATATGTATTTTTAAAATATTTCTCAAAATTTTTCTAACTCAAAAACCAGCCCAGTTTTTCAGTTTCAGGCAACTCCGGCCGACCGGCCCGGTCGACCGGCGATGTGTCTGGACATGCACTGTTCGTGCATGTCTGTCGGTCGACCGGACCGGTCGACCGACGGAGAGCAATTTGCTCACAGTTTGTTTCGGTCGACCGGATCGGTCGACCGGAAGAAGGAAACTGTGTTTCCTCTTTTGGGTCGGTCGACCGGACCGGTCGACCGAGAGCCAACGGCTCTTTGCAAGCTGGCCTTGCGGTCGACCGGACCGGTCGACCGCCAAGCCTGCTATAGCCTAACGGCTCTTTCCTCTTTGGCTATTCTGAAAAACTGTTTTTGTTTTCAGCTTTAACAGATTTTTGGAGAGTTGTTGGGGAGCTTTTTCAGAGAAAATAAGACCAAAAGAAATTGTTTTTAACCTATTTTTAACCCTATAAATAGAGGAGAAGTCTCTCTTGCACATAACTAAGAAAATCCTCAAGTTTGTGTTGTTTTCAAAAGAGAAAAGAAAAGAGTTTAAAGCTTTCATTCCAATTCTTTTGAGCCTGTTTTTCAGTTGTGTTTGATTACTAATATCACTCTACAACTGAAGTTTTTCTCACCACACTTCATAGAGCCAAAAATCCTATACTCATTCTATAGTGAAGTTGTAATTGAAGTGAGAGTGTTTGTAAAAGAGTTTGAGAAATAGTGTAGTGATCTTGTTGTGATCACTTTGTTCTTGTATTCCTTTCCTTGTGGAGCAACCTCTTCGGTAGAGGTCCTTTGTACTCGGTGGAGCTCGGTGCTCGGTCTGCGGTAGACCAAATTGTAAAGGCGTCCTCGGTGGATAGTGGAAACCCTTCACGGAGGTGAAGGCGGGGAGTAGAGCGGTGGCTCGAACCTCGAAACAAATCACTTTGTTTGCGATTGCCTTTGCGTCTAATTCTTGCTTTACTTTTCAATAGCTCCTTATTACTTTCTATTGCATACTTGTGATATTGTTTAATTTTCTTGTGCTACTATTTGCTTGCTTGTAATTCTTGCCATATATCATTGTGTTTGCATCATTCATCATATCATCCATTTCATACTTGTGTGTGCCAATCCCGTACTCATCCAACAAGAGCTTCACATAGCGCCTCAACCCATATCAAGGGGAATCAAGAGGAGTTTAGTCTAGAGCCTCGCAAGAGGAATTCGGCTACACTTGTTGAATTGTACTAAGTTGAGCCTCACTTGTTTTAGGTTCCACATTTAGAGAGTTAAAATTTTTAAGATTAGCAATCACACCTATTCACCCCCCCTCTAGGTGTTTTTCAATTGGTATCAGAGCTTGGACTCTAGGATTTGGTTTAACAACCTTAGAGAAGATCCTAATTTGCTAATCATTTCATTCACATTCATATAGTAAAAATGGCCGATGGAATTAAGACCCCTCCTAAGTTTGATGGACTTAACTTTCCCATATGGAAAGTTAAGATGACCGTGTTTTTGCAATCTCTAGGTAGCCGAGTTGCAAAAGCCGTGACTAAGTCCTTTAGTGTACCCCCGGTGACGAATCCACTTGGTCCGAAATAGAGACTAAGGAATTCGATGCCAATGCCAAAGCTCACTATGCACTTCTACAAGCCCTTAATGATGATGACATTTCTAGGGTTATTCATTACAAATCCGCATATGAGATTTGGTCACACTTGATAGTCACTCATGAGGGGACCTCACAAGTAAAGAAGGCTAAGATTGACCTTCTTCGGTCCCAATATGAAACATTTAGCATGCAAGAAAATGAAACCATAGATGATATGGTTACAAGATTTACCAAGATTACTAATGGACTCTCTTCTTTAGGTGAAGATATCAACAATGATCAAAGAGTAAGGAAGATCATCCGGGCTCTTCCTCCTTCATGGGAAGTTAAAGCAACAACCTTGAAGGAACTCAACGACAATGAAGAGATGGAGCTTATAGGTCTCATTGGGAACCTCAAAACCCATGAGATGGAAAGGAAAGCAAGGGAGGATATGGCTCCTTCCAAAAAGAAGACTATCGCCTTCAAGAGTCAAGCTACACACTCCGATGAAGATGATGAAGAAGAAGATGATGAGGAGCTCTCACTCCTTGTTAAGAATGTCCGGAGGATGTACAACAAGACGAAGTACCAAGGTAGAAGAAGATGGCAAGGAGGCAAAGAAGAAAGGAAGATTGTGTGCTTCAATTGCCAAAGACCGGGACACATTGTGGCGGAGTGTCCGGACAAAGCTAAGCCCTCCACATCAAAGAAGCCCTACAAGAAGAAGGCTATGAAGGCAACTTGGGATTCGGAGACCGAATCCGAGGAAGAAATAGACACCGCCAACATGTGCTTCATGGCTAATGAAGGCACAAGCAAGGTAACCTCTTCCCCTTCTCATGATAATGAACTTTCTATGGATGTGTTAGAAGAGGCTTTTGTTGAGTTGTCACAAAACTATGATTTCTTAAAGAAAAAGTATCTTAAAATGAAAAAGGATAATGAATCTTTAAATCTTCAAGTTTTTACTCTTACAAAGGAAAAAGATGATTTGGTTTCCACTTTGGCCACTACCAAAAATGATTTTGAAAAATATAAGATTTCTTGCAAAGGTAAGGCCCCACTAATTGATTCAAATGAAGTTACTATGCTTAAGGAAAGATTAGACTCATTAAGTGTTGTTTTGAAAGATTGTGAGTTTAACAAGAAGAAAATTGAGGCTATGTTTCCTAAGAAACAAGCCCCAAGAAAAATGCTCATGCTCATGTTCATGTTCATGCTACACAACCTAAACAACATGGCAAAACCCCAAAACATGCTCACACTACACATACACATCATGCATTCATGTATGGTAGAGTGTTCTCATGTTCACATTGTGGACGGAAAGGGCACTTAGCCAATTTTTGCTATGATAGATTAAACATTTCACGTCATAATGTTTGGGTTCGAGGCACTAACTTTAAAGGACCCAAGAAAGTTTGGGTACCAAAATCAACAATTATGTTAAATGATGTAGGTACTTTCCAAATCCCAACGACGTAGAGGATTGTGGTATCTTGATAGCGGTTGCTCAAGGCACATGACTTGGGACATCAACAACTTTGCAACCCTATCAAGATATCATGAAGGTGGCACCGTCACCTTCGGAGATGACGCCAAGGGTAAAATCATCGGTATTGGTAATGTAAAACTTGGCACCTCTCCTTTAATTGAAAATGTAGTTTTAGTTGATGGCCTCAAGCATAATCTCTTGAGTGTTAGTCAACTTTGTGATAAAGGTTTTGATGTTGTTTTTGATAATGTTTCTTGTAAAGTAATTGATAGAACTTCATATGTTTGTGTATTTTCCAGTTTTCGTGAAAGTAATGTTTATATGATTGATATGTTAAATATGTCTTGTAATATTACTTGTTTGAAAGCCCTCGATGATGACTCTTGGTTGTGGCATAGGAGATTAGGGTATATTTCTTTGATCACATTTCTAGGTTAAACACAAAGGAAATGGTGAAAGGTATTCCTTGCTTGAATTTTGAAAAAGACCGAGTTTGTGACGCATGTCAATTTGGGAAACAAACTAAGTCTTCTTTCAAGTCAATTAAGGATATCATGACATCAGGTCCTTTGGAGTTAATCCATATGGATCTTTTTGGCCCTACACAAACCAAAAGTCTAAGTGGGAATAGATTTGCTTATGATTTGGTTGATGACTTTTCAAGATTTACTTGGGTTTTCTTTCTTGAACATAAAAGCCAAGCATTTTCGTATTTTCAAACTTTTAAGAAAAGAGTTGAAAAAGAAAAAGATGTTTCGATTTTGAGAATAAGAAGTGATAGAGGAGGTGAATTCATTAACCAACCCTTTACCACTTTTTGTGATGAACATGGAATAAAGCATGAACTTTCTTGTCCTAGAACTCCACAACAAAATGGAGTAGTTGAACGGAAAAATAGAACATTACAAGAGATGGCTAGGACAATGCTAAGTGAATATGGTCTACCACATTATTTGTGGGCCGAGGCCGTAAATACATCATGCTATATATCAAATCGTGTTTTCTTGTGCAAAAATACTACTAAAACTTCTTTTGAAATGTATTTTTCTAGAAAACCTAATGTTTCCTATTTTAAAGTTTTTGGTTGCAAATGCTTTGTTTTAAACACAAAAGATAATTTAGGAAAGTTTGATGCTAGATCTTATGAGGCTATTTTTGTAGGTTACTCAAACACTAGTAAGGCTTATAGAGTTTTCATTAGATCATCATTGACTATTGAAGAGTCTATTCATGTTAAGTTTGAGGAATCTAACAAGTTTGTTAAGAATGTTGTAGAAATAGATGCATTGGATGAAGGTTTGGAGAAAGTGACCTTGGAGGATGCTTCTACTATGGGAGACAAACCAAAGGATGATGAAGGAAGCGAAGCTAAGGTGGAAGAGGCACAAGGAAATGAAAATCAAACACATGAGGTGGAGCCTACTCAACCACTACCAAAGGATTGGAGATACAATCCACATCATCCCAAGGACCTCGTCATAGGTGAAGTATCAAAAGGGGTAACTACTCGCTCTAGACTTCATGACTATTGTGGTAACTATGCATTCATTTCTCATATTGAACCCAAAAATGTCCTCGAAGCCGAGGCCGATTCATATTGGTTGCTAGCCATGCAAGAGGAGCTCAATCAATTTGAGCGCAACTAAGTTTGGCACCTTGTTCCTAGGCCCCACGATAGACCAACAATTGGTACTAAGTGGATCTTTAAGAACAAGTTGGATGAATCGGGTAATGTAGTTAGAAACAAGGCTAGGTTAGTTGCCCAAGGTTACACTCAAATCGAAGGGATCGATTTTGAAGAAACCTTTGCACCCGTAGCACGGCTTGAAGCCATACGGATGACACTAGCATTTGCCTCATATAAAGATTTCAAATTGTTTCAAATGGATGTTAAAAGTGCTTTTCTAAATGGATTTATTGAAGAGGAGGTGTATGTTGAACAACCCCCCGGTTTGTTGATCCTACACATCCGGATTTTGTTTTTAAATTAGATAAAGCTCTTTATGGTTTAAAACAAGCCCCT
The DNA here is from genome assembly GCA_038442645.1 of Agave tequilana. Classification (NCBI taxonomy): domain Eukaryota; kingdom Viridiplantae; phylum Streptophyta; class Magnoliopsida; order Asparagales; family Asparagaceae; genus Agave; species Agave tequilana. Next base: position 37,489 of record JAVJIF010018187.1, read on the forward strand.
AGGGCTTGGTATGAAAGACTTTCTTCATTTTTGATTTCAAATGGTTTTAAGAAAGGTAAAATTGACACAACTTTGTTTACAAAACATGTAGAAAAGGATATTCTTATTGTGCAAATTTATGTAGATGATATTATTTTTGGTTCTACTAATGAATCTCTTTGCAAAGCTTTTGAGTCATGCATGAAGGATGAATTTGAAATGTCTATGATGGGGGAACTCAACTATTTCCTTGGACTTCAAAACAAGCAAAAGAAGGATGGGATCTTCATCAATCAAGCCAAGTACACAAAGGAACTAATCAAAAGTTTTTGGGCTTGAAGGATCGAAAGTAAGCAAAACTCCCATGGCAACAACTACAAAGCTTGACAAGGATGAACAAGGTAAAAGTGTAGACATTAAATTATATCGTAGCATGATTGGTAGCTTGCTTTATTTGATGGCTAGTAGGCCGGATATTATGTTTTCCGTTTGTCTTTGTGCACGTTTTCAATCTTGTCCTAAAGAATCTCACATAATTGCGGTTAAACGCATAATTAGATACCTTAAGGGCACTATTGAAATGGGTTTGTGGTATCCTAAAACCGGATTATTTGAAATGAAGAGTTTTTCGGATGCCGACTATGCGGGTTGTAGGGTAGATAGGAAGAGCACAAGTGGAACATGTCAATTCTTAGGTAATTGTCTTGTATCTTGGTCTTCCAAAAAGCAAAATTCGGTAGCCCTATCAACCGCCGAGGCGGAGTATGTTGCAGCCGGAGCTTGTTGTGCACAAGTTCTTTGGATGAAACATACTCTCCATGACTATGATTTACACTTTGATCACGTTAAAATATTTTGTGATAATACTAGTACTATTCACATGACAAAGAATGCAAATCAACATAGTAAAACCAAACACATTGACATTAGGTATCACTTTCTTAGAGATCATTATGAGAAAGGTGATATTGAGATTGATTATGTTTCTACCGATTTTCAACTTGCCGATATTTTTACTAAACCATTAGACTATGCTAGATTTTCATTTATTTGTGGTGAGTTGAATGTTTGCATTATGGATTCTTAAAAATAAATTATTTTTTTCAATTGGTATTTTAACCCTTTTTGATGTATGACAAAAAGGGGGAGAATAAGTTTAAAGAGTTTGATATTTTGAACTTGTTTGAGTTTGTTAAGTTTGATTATTTAAGTTTTTGACAAAACTATTTTGCCTTGAATGCTTTATGTATTGTGCTTCCATAGTCAAATTTTATACATAGCATTATTTGAGGGGGAGTTTTTAAAACTCTTCTTCCATGTTTATTTAAATAACCTATATGTTTTGTCATCATCAAAAAGGGGGAGATTGTTGGCCCAAGGTTACAATCACCCATGATTAGTGTATTTTGATGATTACAAAACATATTAGTTATTTGTACTAATAACATTTGTTGTTTAAGTGTGTTTCAGATTTCTATTCATTCTAGAAGTCTTCTCTCACAAATACAAGGATTTGGACTCAAGTCAACTCCAATTGGCTCAAGGAACAAGTGTTGAAGATCATATGAAGAAGCCTATTGAAGATCTTGAAGTCTTAGAATCATTGTAAGAAATAGAATGTTAAAGTTTGAGTATATGAAATTTGGCTCTAGGATTTGCACACACATTTGTTTCATATATTTCCTATGTTTTAAAAATGGTTATTTCTAAGTTTTATGCCTTAGTTTATATATACATGTACCAAAAGCTTTATATCTTGAAAATCTTGTATAAAACATATGTATAAACTATTTTCTGCATAATACTTAGCTATATGTATTTTTAAAATATTTCTCAAAATTTTTCTAACTCAAAAACCAGCCCAGTTTTTCAGTTTCAGGCAACTCCGGCCGACCGGCCCGGTCGACCAGCGATGTGTCTGGACATGCACTGTTCGTGCATGTCTGTCGGTCGACCGGACCGGTCGACCGACGGAGAGCAATTTGCTCACAGTTTGTTTCGGTCGACCGGAAGAAGGAAACTGTGTTTCCTCTTTTGGGTCGGTCGACCGGACCGGTCGACCGAGAGCCAACGGCTCTTTGCAAGCTGGCCTTGCGGTCGACCGGACCGGTCGACCGCCAAGCCTGCTATAGCCTAACGGCTCTTTCCTCTTTGGGCTATTCTGAAAAACTGTTTTTATTTTCAGCTTTAACAGATTTTTGGAGAGTTGTTGGGGAGCTTTTTCAGAGAAAATAAGACCAAAAGAAATTGTTTTTAACCTATTTTTAACCCTATAAATAGAGGAGAAGTCTCTCTTGCACATAACTAAGAAAAATCCTCAAGTTTGTGTTGTTTTCAAAAGAGAAAAGAAAAGAGTTTAAAGCTTTCATTCCAATTCTTTTGAGCCTGTTTTTCAGTTGTGTTTGATTACTAATATCACTCTACAACTGAAGTTTTTCTCACCACACTTCATAGAGCCAAAAATCCTATACTCATTCTATAGTGAAGTTGTAATTGAAGTGAGAGTGTTTGTAAAAGAGTTTGAGAAATAGTGTAGTGATCTTGTTGTGATCACTTTGTTCTTGTATTCCTTTCCTTGTGGAGCAACCTCTTCGGTAGAGGTCCTTTGTACTCGGTGGAGCTCGGTGCTCGGTCTTCGGTAGACCAAATTGTAAAGGCGTCCTCGGTGGATAGTGGAAACCCTTCACGGAGGTGAAGGCGGGGAGTAGAGCGGTGGCTCGAACCTCGAAACAAATCACTTTGTTTGCGATTGCCTTTGCGTCTAATTCTTGCTTTACTTTTCAATAGCTCCTTATTGCTTTCTATTGCATACTTGTGATATTGTTTAATTTTCTTGTGCTACTATTTGCTTGCTTGTAATTCTTGCCATATATCATTGTGTTTGCATCATTCTTCATATCATCCATTTCATACTTGTGTGTGCCAATCCCGTACTCATCCAACAAGAGCTTCACATAGCGCCTCAACCCATATCAAGGGGAATCAAGAGGAGTTTAGTCCAGAGCCTCGCAAGAGGAATTCGGCTACACTTGTTGAATTGTACTAAGTTGAGCCTCACTTGTTTTAGGTTCCGCATTTAGAGAGTTAAAATTTTTAAGATTAGCAATCACACCTATTCACCCCCCCTCTAGGTGTTTTTCATTAAATGAAATAAACTTTACTTAATAGGGGTTTTTTGTAATTTTACCTTCAAAAGTTATGGAGCGTGTTTGGATTGCTAACGGGTCGGGTCAGATCCGATACTCAAAACAAAATGACTAAAATGAAAATGGGTTATTGGGTAATGGGTTAATGGGTCGGATTTGTTGGTTTGGGTTCATCAGAGAGGAGAGAGAACGAGAGAGTAAAGAGAAAGAAGCAGGGAGAGGAGGGTTGCGGCTGGCCAGGTTGGCCAGCGGTGGCGCAGCCACCGTGGTGGTGGCTCCCGGTCGACAATGGCTTTCTAGCCAGCCGACCGATAGTAGGAAAAGAGTGAGGGAGAGTTGGAGTGAGAGAAAGAGAGAGAAGAAAATAGAAAGAAGAAGAAGATGGTTGTGTTGGGGTTCAGTGGAGTGATGGAATAGGAGGAGAAGAGTAGGGAAGAGAGGAAAGTCAGGTGAGAGGAGGGCCAGTGGTCTCCAAGCCTAGCCGGCGGCAGCCCTGGCTGCCGGTTAGCAGCGAGTAGAGAGGAGGAGGGTTGTGTGTAGGGGGGAGAGAGAGACCTAAGAGATGGTGAGATAGTGGGAGATGGATGTAGAGAGAGAGAATTGGGGGAGAGGGGGAGAGAGAGAGAAAGAAATGCAGGGATGAGATAGTTTAGAGAGAGTAAGAAAAAGAAAATAAAAGAAAGAGAGAGAGAGAGAGAGAGAGAGAAAGGGTGGTGGGTATGGCGGTGGAGATGCTTGGAGAGGAAGAAATAAGAAAAAGAAACAGAAAAAAGGGATATTATAATATAAATTAATTAATTTTTTAATTGGGTCAAAATTAGACTTGTTCAGAACTGTTCTAAAAAATTCTGCAAAATAATTAATATTATATTGAGGAGCAATGTGAAATCAAATTCAAGAAATCTAGTCTAATTTGAAAATTAAAAAAATCCTAAAAGACATCGTTGATTCTGGTCGACACAGGCTTGGCCTAATTTTGGACTAATTTATAAAAATTCTCAAAAATGCACTAAAATAGAAAATATGATTTTAAAGAATAATTTTAAAAAAAGATTTTTTAAATTCAACTCCGTTTGTAAAATAAAAATTCGGGAGTCAATTAGCGGTATCGTTGGACACCGAATTCAGAGATTTTCAAAAATACTCTAGAAAAATTCCCAAAAAACCTAAAAAATTCAAAATATTAGAAAATGATATTTAAAACTTAAATCGGTTCAATCTGATTACTAAGAAGGTCAAATCATTTTTGTACACCATATCGAGTACTAATACGGTGACACATATATCTAAAACTGGGAGGTTACAGTCGCCTCTTTGTTGACGGGTTTTACCCCCACTCAGAGATCAAGTTGATGATGAGTCAATATCCCCACTTCAGGTCCCTGCCAGGTTTAACTCTCTACTGATGTGTTCTACCCCCACTCGGTAGACGATGGACCCAATCTAATGATGTGTCTCCCCCCCACTCAGAGCCTACAAAGTTCACCGCTCCATTAATGGGACTCCCCTACTTTGAGATGACTGTGAACCCAACTCCTCTCTGGAATTTTCCCTACTTGGAGTCCAAAAGTTTGTAGATACTGCTAATGGGATCACCCCCACTTGAAAACAACAATGCAGACTCACCTACACTCCGTTTCGAACGGACCATACTAGAGTTAGAGACCTGCACTCTAAAGAGGCATGATCATATTATTCCCAAATGCTTACAGTAAAAACAAACCCGGTAAGATACAAGCATAGATATTTAAAAGTACACCTAGAGGGGGTGAATAAGTGTATGACTAATCTAATAACAAATGATGCGGAATTAAAACTAAATTGCAACACACACTTAGTGTAACCAAAGAGTGTAGCTGAATTTCCGGTGAAGGGCTCTGGACTATCTCCTCTAAATTCCTCTAAATAAGAGTTGAGGTGCTATATGACGCTTTCTTGGTTAAACATAAGTATGGGCACACACGAGCAATACCAAGCATATAAGTATGTATAATATGAAATAATTTAAGGCACAATATAAGAGAGAGAGTTTAGAGATAGTGGATCAAACGCAAACACCAAGATATGTTTCGAGGTTCGAGCCACTGCTCTACGTCCCCGCCTTCACACAGAAGGATTTTCACTATATCGTCCACACAAGACTTTACACACAGGGAACCTCCACTAAGAATTTGGGATAATACAAACTTAGAGTACACAACTCCTCTCTCAACTAACAACAACCTCTACACTAGAGGTAAGGCACTAAGCCACACAAGATTAACCTCTCAATAGAGGGATAGGGTACTAAGCCAAACAACAATCACCTCTCAATTGAGGTATAGGCACAAAGCCAAACAACAATCACCTCACACTAGAGGGATAAGGCTCAAAGCCAACACTCCAACCACAATAACCTCTATACTTAGAGGGATGCCAACACAACCTCCACACTCACCTCTACACAAGAGGGAACTCAAATAAAAGAGGGTTTATAACTTGGTGGTCTCACTAAATCACAAACCAATTTTCCTCACAAAACCTAGGATAGATATAATAGCTCAAGTGTGAGAAAATAAAGAGTTTGAAAATCAAAATCACAAAGAAAAACTCTTGGGAAAACTTCTAGATAGCTATAGAAATGAAGATCAAAAAGCAATTCCCAAAGACTCTATTTTTCTTTGATTTTTCCCACCCTTTAAAAACAAATAAAGATTAAATATTTAAGCCTAAAACTCTTTTAAAAACTTGCTGTTAAACACTTAGAAAGATAGAAAAATTTTTCTCTCTAAAACCATAAAGAAACTAGCTCAAGAGATGGATATTTATACCCTCTCAAAAATCTGCCCGTTGGCAGTCTAGAAAGGGCAGAATTGCCCTTCCAGTCGACCACCAAGTCGACCAGCCAACGGTCATTTTTATGACCGGTCGACCGGGACTGGATTCAGAGAGCAGAAGCTCTCTGCCGATCGACCGCCCGGTCGACCGGGGCCAGATCCAGAGAGCAGAGCTCTCTGGACGGTCGACCGCCCGGTCTACCAGCCCACCAGCCCAATGGCCTGTGCACGTTTGTGCACATCGGTCGACCAGACCGGTCGACCGACTTCTGCAGCGGTCGATCGTCCGGTCGACCAGCAGAAGGCCAGGTCCAACATTTTAAAGGATTAAAAACTTGTCTTTTTATCTTCAATTAAATCCCATAAAATCACATAAATTTCATAAAAATAAGTTCGTATTAGATCTTTGAAATACAAATATGTGTGATTAAAATTCAACACATATTATAAACAATTTGAACCAATTTTGTGATATTGAAATTTGACTTAAACACAAAATCGGTATTTTTCAAAACTTGGATTTTTGAAATGGAAAACCGATTTCTTCAAAACTCATATGGATACAAAAATATAATATTGAAACAACTTTGAAGCATATTGTATATGGATAGAATTTAATATACATAAAATATATTATATTTATATTTTTGACATGAAATCCAAAATCCGGTTAAACCGAAAACAAAAACCAGTAAACTTTAAACTTGTGTGTGTATGTGAACTTGAGCATATCAATGCCATCTAATCTTTACAAAAGGCCTAAATATAAACTAAGCACAAACTGAGGTCTTCTTGTAGAACTCCTTCTCCAAGTAAACTCGATCCAAAACGCGATCCAACGAGCTTGATTCCAACCGAGTACTAGATGCGATCTTGACGCTTGAGCTTTTGAATCAACATGTGAAAGCTCCAAAACTCCTTTGTTGAAGCTAATCACCTACTAATATCTTGATCAAACATCTAAAACTAAATATCACAAAATTATTAGTAAACTATAACTTAATGAGTTAATCATCATTAAAACTAGAGTGATGGGCCTCTGGGCAACCAATCTCCCCCTTTTTGATGATGACAAAACCCATGGAGTTATATATGCATGGATTAAAGTTAAGCTTAATAGAAGCTCCCCCTTAACTCATGTATAGCAGTAAACAATAAAGATATTCAATATATGCATAAAACAAATAACACATATTAACATATATGCTTTGATACCAATTGAAAACAAAACATATATGCTCTGATACCAATTGAAAAAAATAAACATGCATATAAATGACATAAACATGCATATATAAAACTCTAAATTTCTCCCCCCCTTTTTGTCAAATCATCAACAAAGGGGCATAAATAAACTCAAAAATAATTTTCTCCATTTTTGTCAAATCAAACAAGAAGGATGTATACGCAATATACATTCATGAAGAGGAGAGACGTAAAGTTAACTCCCCTGCATACATGCATTACATGAAAAAGAGATGACTAAACCCTAATCACATAACGCATAATATACAATGTATAAAAGGAGATATGAAGCTCCCTCTGCACAGGTGTAAGACATACCAAAGAAAGGTCAATTACTTCAATATGAAATACACTCAATATGAATTTATATATAGAGAAGATGTTAAGCTTCCCTTGCATATAAGAAATACATATCAAAATATTATGATACCAATTAAAAAATATATCAATTTATGATGAAGGCATACATCGAAACATTATGATACCAATTTATGATACCAATTGAAAATAAACAAAATTTTTTTAAGATACCATTGAAAGTAAACAAAATTTTTAAGATACTAAAAGATACCAATTGAAAATAACTTGATACCAATTGAAAATGTCTTGTAATTCTTGATATCAATAGAAACTGAGACATTGTATGTTTTTGATACCAATTGAAATATATTTATTGGAAATCTTGATACTAAATGAAAATAACAACCAATTGAAAGTAAAAACCAAATTATTTTAGGTAAACATAATGAAATCACCTAGAGGGGGGGTGAATAGGTGATGGCTATATGATAATGGCAATTATGCGGAATTTAAAAATTTAACTCTAAACAATTAGCACAATACAATATTTCTTGCAAGTAAAAGACAATGTAAAATTGCAAGTAATAAAAGAGATAGAGTTAGAGAAATTTGAGCAAACGCAAACACGCCGATATGTTTCCGAGGTTCGAGCCACGCTCTACGTCCCCACCTTCACACTTGAAGGATTTCCACTATTGAGGATCCCACCGGATCAACAATACAAGGACAACACTTGTCCGTCTCCCGTGATGACACTTCACCACCTTGAGCACACTAGCTCGCCTTGAGGCCGATGCCTCTACAACTTCACTCAATTACAATGGAAGTGATCACACTTGACCACTTTACAAAAGAGCTCACTAAGCACAATCCTAGAACCAAATAATAGACTTAGAGTATGGGATTGTGTAGTGCTAAACTAGAGGGAAGTAGAGGAATAGGCTCCAAGAAAGGTGATGGAAATTTAGGCTTTGGAGAGAAAAATCTTTTCTTTTGAAAACTTTGGAAATCTTTGAAACTCTTGTAAAATTGCTCTTGATAGCTCTAAAAATTGTTAGTCATATCATATGAAGTGACCACCTATTTATAGGGGTCAAAAACTGCTCAAGAGATTCGTTGGAGACAAATCCCAAAAGTCAAAAAGTCAGAAAAAATAGCTGTTGAGTCTGTCAGAATTTTTGACAGACTACCGGTCGACCGGGTCGGTCGACCGCCAACGGTCAAAAATCCGACCGTTGGGGCTCACCGGTCGACCGGGTCGGTCGACTGGCAATTTCCAGAGAGCAGCAGGTTGGGGCCGGTCGAGTATCGGTCGACCTCCGGTCGACTGATACGCACATGCACATTTGTGCATGTCGGTCGAGTGCCGGTCGACTGCCGGTCGACCGGGCACTGTGAATTTCTGAAAAATCAGAATTCACAGACCTGGACAATTTTGGGTTTTGGTTTTGGGTCTTGGATAAAATGTTTTGGTCTTGAAAAAATCATAGAGTATGAGCATGTGTCATACTACTATCAAGGTAAAATACTTGGTAAAAATTCTTTTGATAAAAACTTGATTTTCAATGAAATGTTTTTCCCAAAAACTAGTCTCTCTAAAAACGTATTTCCAAAATAGATATGTTCAACTAAAACTGAGTTTGGAAATAGAAATAGAAGCCATAAACCACTCTAGAAAATGTGTGTGTGTGTGATATCCCATATCTCTACTTCTACTATTTAGTTTTGACAAAATATTCTAAAAAGAAAATAAACAAAGTACAAATCTTGGATTCTTTAGCAAGTCTTGATCTTCTTCTTGAACTTTTCTTCAACGCAAATTCCGAAGCTTCCTATGTGCTTTAGCTTGGGAATGCAAATGTTGGGCGAACTCCAAATTTGTGAGTCTTTTAGCGGAGTCGTCAAAATCTGTTTCTTGAACCTGAAATACTTTAAAATCAAGATTATTAAATACATAACTAAATATGTTTTGCTATCATCAAAATAACCGGGATAATGGCCTTTGGGCCAACAATCTCCCCCTTTTTGATGATGGCAAAACATATGTAGTTATCACAAGATATTTTGGGTAGAGTCTTCAAATGAAGCTCCCCCTCAACATATGCATATATAAAAAATCATACTCAGGCATATTTCACAATTGCTAAATCATAAACATCATATATCCATGCCCATAGAAAAATCTCAACTACACAAGTCATATCATAGATAAAAGGAAATGAGTCTCAACATGACATAAATACATACCACACAAGACATGTCCACAACACAAAAATAAAGGTGTCCAACACAACAAAATAAGTCAAATACATAACAAAATAACAAAAAAGTCATATCATAACAAAATATCTCTCTCCAAACATCTCTCCCCCTTTTTGACATCATCAATAAAGGGGAGGTCACACATCAGCATCACTCAGTCGCCTCGTCATCCTCCTCCTCGTCATCATCAGAGCCCTCGGCCATCGTCTGGTCATCACCATCATCTGAGGAAGAAGAGGAAACTACCTCCTCTGTATCCACGGCATCAACTCTGGGGCGCGGAGGTGGAACAGAGACGCGAGCTCTGGGAGGGAAAGGAGGACCAGCAGCAGGGAGACGACGAGCACCCGGAGTCCCATCAGGAACGACTATGTCCAATTTAGTGAACAAAGACTGGAACTGAACATCCACAAATCTCATGGATTCAGCCATATAGGACAAGTCGTTTCGGACCTCCGCCCGAAAAGCAGCATCCATAGCAGCACGAGCCTCCATATCTGCCCGAAGAGAAGCATCACGAGCAGCCATATCTGCACGAAGTGCAGAGACTTGCTCACCGACCCAGGCCTGATGTGCCTCGATCTGTGAGCGGACCTCAGAAGCAGAAGCACCCTGAAACTCAGGAGCAGGAAAAACAGGAGGTGGAGCTGGAGCTGGATCAGCTGCAGGAACAGGTGGTGGTTGCACAGCTGCGTGTCGACGCAACTGAGCTTCCATCATCTTCAAGGCAGCAGTGTTGATATCAGAAGAGGGTTTTGAAGAGGCTTAACCAGAAAGATCGAAGTCTAAAGCCCTAAGCAGATGGGTAATGAGCATGCCGTAAGGCAGACTCCTACCAGCAGTACGAATCTGATCACCACTCATGTGAGAAGCGATCACTCGAGGAAAATTTATCCTAATGCCTTTAGGAGGCAATAGATAATCAGGGGAACAGGACCTCGAGCATGGCTAAATTCTCCGGATTTAGGCACGATATTATGAAAGATAATCTTAGCAAGGACCTGAGATTGGAGGGAATACTGACTCACAATCTCATTCCTCACTAGATCGGGATTGTCATCCCGGTGAAGAAGAGTGGATGCGGTGAGTGAAGACTCACCCTCCGGATATTCAGGAAAATCATGTAGGTCATAAGAGTAAACATCTATTCCATCAGTGGAAAGATGAAGAATTCTAGCAAATTGACCTAGGGAAATGTTTATGTCCCTACCCATCACACGGGAAATAATCCGGTTCCCACTAAATTCAAAATTGGCATAGAAATAGGGAACCAAAGAGGTGTAAACCTTCTCCCGGATGGAGAGAAAATCCACAAGATTGTTAGCACGGAGTATGTGGGGGATATCTAAATGTTCAAAGTCTTGGATAGCCACATATCTACCCGAAATAGTATTCCTAGGGGCTAAATGTGTGTAACGATCAGAGGCAAGATCGTTACGGAACACAGGATCAGTCCTAGGGGCTTGAGATGAGGATTGGGCAATGCCCTTTCCCTTCTCAGAACGATGTCTTTTTGGAGCCATGACAAAAATCAAATTTTTAGGGTTTTGCAGGTAAAGGCACGATCTAGATGATCAATCAACCTAATATGAAGACAATAGAAGTGATAAATCTAAGCTAGAAAGAAAGAACAAGTGAAAAATTCGAAATTTTTACCTTTGAGAAAAACTGAAACCCTAGCTTGAAAATCCAGAAATTCTGAGAATCTGACGGACGGATCGGCTTGAGATTGAAGATCCGAGTTAGAAATGAGAAGATTGAAATGGGTTTTGAAGGAATTTGTGATCAGTTGACCGGATTTGAAGATGGGAATTTTGGAGAAGAGGGGCTCCTGCGGTCGCTGTGAGAGGAAATGTGAGAGAGAGCCGAAACAGTGAAGAAAAGGTTCAAATATACGCCAGAATACGACTATCGGTCGACTGGGATTGATGGACCGGTCGACCGAAAAGATACAGAGAGTCCTGCATCCAGATCGGTCGACTGGTCCTATACCAGCAGTCGACCGGTAGCACAAAAAAATACAAAATTTTTTCTTCAGACAGAGCCGGTCGACTGGGGTTAGGGACCGGTCGACCGGTAAGTCTGAAAAATACAGCTACCAGATTCTGACCAAAAAAAAATTTAAATAAAAATTATAACAAATAAAAATATGTTATATAATAACATACAGGGATATAACAATTATTTTAAATCTTCATTTAGTGATCATATCAACAAAACTTCACACAAAATGATTTAATTTTATTTTACATATTTAAACAAAGATATAAAGATGTTGAAGCCGAATACCCAGTGACGGGTTCTGAACTTCATCCTCTTGATTCCTCTTGAATGAGTTGAGGTGCGCAATTGCCATCTTTAAGGTATTTGCTCAACTATGAAAATTTTCAAAAAGTTTTATTTTATTTATGAAAATAGGTCTATATGTATACAAGTATATAATCACAAAATCTAAACTATACACAAAAATTGGACATGTGGACAAGTATGACATAAGGCATAACAATACAAGATATGTAACTTTATACAAGGCATGTACACAACATGATAGAAAGGTAGTTCTATATAAGCATGTATCAATAATGAACAAAAACAAACTAACAATTCTATACATATGTATACATGTCAACAAGAAATCAAAATTGAACATGGCATATACAATCATGTTAGAGTTGCACGTTTATACTAGTCATGTATCAATGAAGCATAAAAACTAAACTAGCAATCCTACAACAATTGTATATACAAAATTAAAAAAATTCTTAAATGGAGATGTTACCAATTTACGGGTAGTCTCCAAAAATAGGTGCCTCCACGATAGCGATGCAAGCTAGATTTGAACTTTGAGCTTAGTTGCATCTACCACCCGGGCACCGACTCCCCCTAAGTCTTGGAGGAAGTAGATCCACCTGTGTCACCTACATTTGGAGGATCTTTTGGTACCCAAATCTTTGAGGGTCCTTTAGGGTTAGTACCGGGGCGAACCCAAACATTTTTATTCTTAACATTATTTTTAGCATAACAAAATTTTTCTAAATGGCCTTTGCGGCCACAATGAGTGCAAACATAAATTCTACCATTACTATACATGTATGCATGCTTGTGAGTGTGAGCATGTTTCCGTGCATGTGTATGAGCATGTTGTGCATGTTTCCCTTGGGGTATTCCCTTAGGAAATTTAGAAGCTATCTTTTTCAAATCAAATGCACAATTTTTAAGTGTGGAGTCCAAAGCATCAACACGCTTTTGGATCTCAACAAAATTATTTTTATCTATTGAAACTATAGTGGTTTTACCCTTATTTGCAAGTTTATATTTATCAAAATCATTTTTCAATTTTTCAAAAGAGCTAGATAAAACATCCTTTTCTTTAACAACTACTTCAACTTTATGTTTTAAAGCTTCATTTTCTCTTTTTAATTTCTTATTTAGAGATTGGGAAATTTCATACCTATTTTGCAATTCTTCAAAAAATTGTGCAAGTTCATCCATAGTTAACTCATCCTCATCTAAAGAGTTTTCTAGAGTTACCTTTGGTGCATCCTCCCCATGTGCCATGAAACACATGTGCGCGGCGTCGACTTACTCTTCGGATTCCGACTCCGTGTCATCCCAAGTAGCCACCATGGCCTTCTTCTTTCTTTGCCCGTTCTTGGATGTGGTCGCTTGTAGAGCGGGGCAATCGGCAATGAGGTGACCGATCTTCTTGCAATGAAAGCAAGGACCGGGCTCCTCTCTTTTTCTTTCAAAACTCCCTTGAGGTTTCCCTCGCCGGAAATTGCTTTGTCTTCCCTTCTTGTAGAACATCTTGCCCACCTTTCGGATGAGCATGGCGAAGTCTTCATCGCACTCGTCCGATGAATCATCCTCGTCTTGAATTGTTGGAGCGGCTTTGAAGGCTATTGATTTCTTCTTGGGTGCCTCCCTTTCTTCTCGTACCTTCATCTCCATCTCATGTGCTTTGAGATTGCCGATGAAGCCGGAGAAGTCCATCTCCTCTTTGTCATTTAGCTCTTTGAGGGTTGTCGCCTTGACTTCCCAAGCTTTGGGAAGAGCTCGAATCACCTTCCTTATCTTTTGATCGTTGTCAATCTTGTCGCCTAAGGAAGAAAGAGCATTTGTTATTTTTGTAAAGCGAGTGAGCATGTCATCAATGCTCTCATTATCAATCATGTAAAAATTCTCATATTGAGAACGTAACAAGTCAACTTTTGCTCTCTTGACTTGTGACGTTCCCTCATGAGTCACAATAAGCATGTTCCAAACTTCATATGCCGATTTACAATTAATGATGCGTGCAAGGTCATCTTCATTAAGTGCTTGTGTTAATGCATATTGTGCCCTAGCATTTGCTTCATAGTCTTTAGTGATATCCTCGGACCATGTGCTCTCATCACTAGTTGGTTCAATGAAGTCTTTGGTAATGGCCCTAGCTACCCTAACACCTAAGGATTTCAAAAACAAGTTCATCTTGACTTTCCAAATAGGAAAGTTCAAGCCATCAAATTTGGGAGGGGATTTTATGCTAGAAAAGTCCATGGATGCCATGAATGCACAATATATAAGATGCACAAAATAAAATACAACAAATGAATATAGCCAAATGTATGGATCTCCCTAAGGTTGTTAGATCTAAGTTGTAGGGTTAGGCTCTGATACCAATTGAAATCACCTAGAGGGGGGGTGAATAGGTGATGGCTATATGATAATGGCAATTATGCGGAATTTAAAAATTTAACTCTAAACAATTAGCACAATACAATATTTCTTGCAAGTAAAAGACAATGTAAAATTGCAAGTAATAAAAGAGATAGAGTTAGAGAAATTTGAGCAAACGCAAACACGCCGATATGTTTCCGAGGTTCGAGCCACGCTCTACGTCCCCACCTTCACACTTGAAGGATTTCCACTATTGAGGATCCCACCGGATCAACAATACAAGGACAACACTTGTCCGTCTCCCGTGATGACACTTCACCACCTTGAGCACACTAGCTCGCCTTGAGGCCGATGCCTCTACAACTTCACTCAATTACAATGGAAGTGATCACACTTGACCACTTTACAAAAGAGCTCACTAAGCACAATCCTAGAACCAAATAATAGACTTAGAGTATGGGATTGTGTAGTGCTAAACTAGAGGGAAGTAGAGGAATAGGCTCCAAGAAAGGTGATGGAAATTTAGGCTTTGGAGAGAAAAATCTTTTCTTTTGAAAACTTTGGAAATCTTTGAAACTCTTGTAAAATTGCTCTTGATAGCTCTAAAAATTGTTAGTCATATCATATGAAGTGACCACCTATTTATAGGGGTCAAAAACTGCTCAAGAGATTCGTTGGAGACAAATCCCAAAAGTCAAAAAGTCAGAAAAAATAGCTGTTGAGTCTGTCAGAATTTTTGACAGACTACCGGTCGACCGGGTCGGTCGACCGCCAACGGTCAAAAATCCGACCGTTGGGGCTCACCGGTCGACCGGGTCGGTCGACTGGCAATTTCCAGAGAGCAGCAGGTTGGGGCCGGTCGAGTATCGGTCGACCTCCGGTCGACTGATACGCACATGCACATTTGTGCATGTCGGTCGAGTGCCGGTCGACTGCCGGTCGACCGGGCACTGTGAATTTCTGAAAAATCAGAATTCACAGACCTGGACAATTTTGGGTTTTGGTTTTGGGTCTTGGATAAAATGTTTTGGTCTTGAAAAAATCATAGAGTATGAGCATGTGTCATACTACTATCAAGGTAAAATACTTGGTAAAAATTCTTTTGATAAAAACTTGATTTTCAATGAAATGTTTTTCCCAAAAACTAGTCTCTCTAAAAACGTATTTCCAAAATAGATATGTTCAACTAAAACTGAGTTTGGAAATAGAAATAGAAGCCATAAACCACTCTAGAAAATGTGTGTGTGTGTGATATCCCATATCTCTACTTCTACTATTTAGTTTTGACAAAATATTCTAAAAAGAAAATAAACAAAGTACAAATCTTGGATTCTTTAGCAAGTCTTGATCTTCTTCTTGAACTTTTCTTCAACGCAAATTCCGAAGCTTCCTATGTGCTTTAGCTTGGGAATGCAAATGTTGGGCGAACTCCAAATTTGTGAGTCTTTTAGCGGAGTCGTCAAAATCTGTTTCTTGAACCTGAAATACTTTAAAATCAAGATTATTAAATACATAACTAAATATGTTTTGCTATCATCAAAATAACCGGGATAATGGCCTTTGGGCCAACACATAACTCATATCAATATAGATACCAATTTAAAATAAAACATGATACCAATATTGAGAATGTTAGCATATAACAAAACAAAGTATTTTTTATCATAAAGAATGAGAGTAAGATACCAATTAAAAATGAACTCGATTGAAAGATACCAATTGAAAGATAAAATATGAATTTTCTCCCCCTTTATGAAATGCCAATAAAAACAATGCATAAGCTTGTATAAGATACCAATTTGAAAAACAATTGACATTAAAGTGTAAATCAAGCTTAGCATAATAATTTGTGCTTTTAAGATGTAAAGATATAGTAAACACAACCAATCACATATATGTATGAAAATGTAAATATCAATCGAAATTGATACTATTTGAAAGTTTGAAGCATACATATATAAAAAACATATGAGTATACAAGATAAATATCAATTGTGATACCAATTGAAAATACAATGAGGATCCAGTGTATATGATTGAGGTTAAACCTGCACAAAAATACAGTATTTCAGATTTTAAGATTAAAAAGTGCAAGTTACTCAATTCTACCACAATAGCAAGTGGCTATGCGGGTCGTAATCTACAAGGAGGGACTAGCGATGGAAGCTTTCTAGTAAGTTCTCTTTTTTTTTTGCTACAAAGTATGGTTAAAGTTCTTCTTTACTTCTTTAAAAGAAAAAGGAAAATTGGGTTAAAGTGAGTTAGGAAGAAGATGGTAGATTAAGAAGATGGAAAAACTAGAAATGATATGTACAAAGAAATCAAAATGAGTGATGAAAGAGTTGGGTGTTGGTGATCTAAACTAAAAAAATAAAACAAAAGAATCTAAAAGTTACTTACCTCTTTTTGGCCAAATGCTTACCTTGAATCTTTTGCAATGAAGTTACCTTGAAGTGAGGCGATCAACGTATAACCCATAAGAGTTGATTCTGGTCTCCTCCACATTAAATCATCAAGACGTTGCAAGTATGAAGTGATACAGAATGAAACTTAAAATCCATCGTCATGAGCTATCGGTGGTACTCGCAAAAGCAAGGCTCTTTCGATGCTTTAAGACTCACTTGGATAGCAATTGGTACCAAAAGAAGAAAAGTAGAGAAGAAGAAGAAGAACAAAAATAAAGTACATACAAAAGGAAAACTACAGATTCGATTTTATAACAATAAGAGAAAAGAAGAAAATCTTACACCGGTGTCACTCTCAGCACAAACTTCGTTCTCATTCTCCTATGAAACTCTAATCTCCTCTGATTTACATAAATTAAAACTAAAAATTACATGAAAAGAAAAACAAAAACCTACACTAAAAAATGAAAAAGTGGACTAAATTCTATCTCTGCATGGTCGTCCTCTGTACGCTTTGAAAATCCCTGTATTTATAGGCAAAAGCCTACGTAGAAGAGCGTATAAAGATAGGGGGAGCAAACGCTCCCCCTAACTCACTAACAAAGCCGCAAAAACGCGGTTTTGGTCGCGTTTTCGCGGCCAGGGTGTGGCCAGGTGGCCACATCCTGTTGGTGGTAGTCCCTGGTTTCGCGTTCTGGCTTTATCTTCAGCTAGATTTCTCGTTATAGCTCCGGAATTATGATAAAACGGCCTTTGATCTTTGGCTTCAACCGCTTGATTTGGGATGATTCATTTCAACCGGTTTTTAACCTCTCTGATTTGCCAAGATTTGCCCTGATTCCCTGATTTTGAATTTATTCTGATTTAATTCAGAATTTGATGGGCTTTTGGCTCTTTACTCTCCTTTAGGAATGGGCCTGCAAATAAATTAAACAATAGTTAGAAAAAACAGAGTTTATTTTATAATAAGTATGAGAATATGATAATAAATGTGCAAGCTTAGTGACCGATCATACCCCCATACTTATCTTTTGCTTGTCCTCGAGCAAAACAACTAAACTATACTAAAAATTATTAGACCATTTTCGCAGCTCACGCGATTGCACTGAGCATGTGCAACAAGCTGTTAAACCTCTAGGTTTCCCCTAGAGGACGAGTTTTATCTCGTGAGAGTTTTCAGTGGATTACACCCACAAAATCCGTAAAGAAAGAGAAAAATGTTAGTATTTTGAAAACACATTTTAAAAGAAAAAAATATTTGAAATTTTATTGTAAGTTTTAAGTAATCTATAAGTTATAGGAAAACCGAATTTTTCTTTCCTAAACTTAGTCTCTATTCAAAAAATTTGTTATCAATCAAAGTAAGGAGTCAAATTGTACTTCTCATCTAGTCTATTACTTTACCCTGGGTCATATGCACCATCGTGACTATGAAAATTTGACTAAGGATTCTTTAACTCTAACTCTTATGCCTTATTTATATATATATATATATATATATATATATATATATTATATATATATATATTATATATATATATATATATATATATATATATATATATATATATTTGTGATATTATTTCTTAGTTCATTAGGCTTTCTAATCTGCCCTTGTAACGAGCATTTAATCGATGACTCCCAAACCAAACGGTCTTAGGGCACCGAGTGAGAAAACACCCAAGGACTTAAGGACTCGAGCAAATAAGGCCACAAAACTAAGGATTTTATTATATGAATAACTTTTAGGCATGAATACTCATGCTTTATTAGGCAAAAATACCCAGCTTAATCAGAGGATTTTTATATATATATTTTTTTCTCAAACTTATCTAATCATCTTTCACATAAATACCAAGGCTTACTTAGGCCAAAGCACCTAGCTAATCAATAATTAGATTTGTTTAACTTTCATATATTTTTATTTTTTATTTTATTTTTTTATAAGGCATAAGAATCTTTGTTTTTGAACCCTAAGTGTGTAAGTGTATGAAGTGTGCATATTTCATTAAGGTAAAGATCAAGACTAAATTACTTTGACAAATTATCTTCCTAACCCTAAAAATCAAACAAATAATCTTATTTTGATCAAGTTTAAGAAATCCTAATTTTGGATTTTCTATTCCTTAAAATTGACTTAATTTCTTACAAAAAATATGTCAAAATATTGTTTCTATTTTCAAAAAGTTTTTAAAAGTAAAGAAAATGTTTAAAAAAAATTTTAATTAAAAGAAAAACCTAAATTATGTTAGAACCCTCCCCCACACCTATCTCATGCATTGTCCTCAATGTATGAATTAATGCATAAATGCATGAAAAAGAAGACAAGGAAGGAAAATACTACCTTAAGGTGGTGGTTTCGGTGGTGGTCTGATTGGTCTACGA
Source organism: Agave tequilana (assembly GCA_038442645.1). Taxonomy (NCBI): domain Eukaryota; kingdom Viridiplantae; phylum Streptophyta; class Magnoliopsida; order Asparagales; family Asparagaceae; genus Agave; species Agave tequilana. The sequence goes on from JAVJIF010018187.1 coordinate 56,686, forward strand.
AATGCGGCCCAATCGACTTTGCATGGAGTTCGGAGGAACCCACCAAAAATCTCTCTAATATAACCCACTAAAATGATGTATCCATGAAGGATTTTTATTAAAATTTAACCCCATCTAATTTTCAAATTCCATAATTAATTTCGGAGTCAATTTTTTCAACCGCCTTGTCCCAAAATGGAGTGCGAAAAGATAGAATTCTTGACTTGGACTTAGAAAGTACGGGAACTAATACCAACTCAGGAAAGTGACTTAAGTCAAGTAAAGGTTCAGGAGTCGAGATTGGTTTAGGAAGTGGGTCAAAATCAAGAAGTTAAAACTCAAGTCCACATTCATTTTCCCACAATGGAATGTGACTTAATATTGGTGATTCAATTTCAAGAATGACAGGTGTGGGAATCAAAACTGGCTCTAAAATATTACTCAAGTTGGGTAACAAAACAGGAGTCAATATTGATTCTGGAATTTGAATTAGATTACAAAATTGAGAATCTAGGTCACATTTCTCTTTGAGTTCAATTTCATAAAAATGAGAACTTGCCAGTTTGTCAATGGGACTTTCAAAAGTATGAAATTGGTCAAGTTCAATATGATGATCATCAAAGATGGGCGATTCAATTTCATTATGAATTGGCACAGAATCCAATATTGAATCGGGAAAAGATTGAAATCAGGTGAAGACACCGGAGTCATTATTAAATCAGGAAGTAGAATTGAATCACTAAGTTGAGGTTCAGGATCATATTCATTCTCAAGTTCTATTTTAGGAAAGGAATAACTTGCCAAACTGTCAATGTCATTTTCAAAATTTGGAGTTTGGGCAAGTTCAAATGATTGTGTAGAAATGGAACCTTGTTTTCAAAAACAACATGACTCTTCAGCTCTAATAGAATGGTTAGCGACATCAGAACTGATCAAACGGTGAGAACGTAGAGTTTGGACCATCATATCTATGTCATGATTACGAGCGTTTTGAGCCTGAGTCATGGCTTCAAGCATCTTTTCATAGTTGATTGGTTCATCGTTTTGTTACGATTGGTCTTGAAAAGATGAAGTGTTGTTTTGGAATTGGTGGTGAAATTATGAGTCCATCAGATTTTGTGATTGTTGTTTGGACTCACGCATACTCATTTTCAAAATTGATGGTTTTATATTTTGGACTGGTGGAACTGAGTATGAATCTTGGAAATATTGTAGACAAGGGGCATAAGGAGGACAAGTTGGTTGAAAATTAGACTCGGGAGAGGTGAATCCCCATTGACTCTGTGAAGAGTTGAAACTATTCTGAAAACTATGGTTATAAGATTGGGGGCATGGGTTATATTGATTCGAATAAGACCAATCCGGCACACTATGTTAGTTAAAGTTATGATATGCCGGGTTCGTAATATCTGAAAAGGAGGTTGGTGTGTAATATGGATTACCATTAAAATTGAAAAAATTGTTGTTATGAGCCATATCACACAATAAAACACAAACAAAGAAAAGAAAGAAAACAAACAAATAAGCAAACAAATAAAAAAATTTCTAACCTAAGTTAGGGTAAACCTTAGACCTAGACGACTCCTAACTGGTTAGACTGTCCACTAGGGTATATTACTGAATCTGACCACAAGTTAATCGGCCAGGTAGGGGCAAGATTGGTGGAAGGTATCCGCGCAGAAGTGACGGGCCTAATGAAGCCAAACCACCAGCCTTCGGGCTTTCGCCCCTCAATCCCCAACCTTAGTCACCGATTTGGCAAGAGTCAGATTCAAATCAACTTCCCCATTAGGTCAGTCTCCTATTTGAGTCCGAGATGTCCCTACGGCCAACGTCTACTCAGTTTTAATTAGGCTTGGGTTAGTGAGTGAGGAGATTGTTTGTGGGCTAAGAGAGGGTAATGACTTCCCTACCTTATCTTGTTTATAGGACAAGCCCTTAAATCAATTTAGTGCAGTGTACAAGTATATAGAGAAAAAGTAACATTCATGCAATATTTCATATAAGGATGAACCTTATACTAAATACTATGGACACATACCTTGGCTCCAGTACTCTTCAACAATAAATAGAAAATGAAATGAAATAGACACGTGCCTAAATGCAAAGTCTAAATCATTTTTAGCATTTACAATCAACTTTTTACTATTGTGTTAAAAATATATATACAGTGAGTCAAACAAGGAAATAAATGTTAAACTCAGATTTTCAATTCAGCCAACCTGTAAAAATACAGGTTAGTAGTTCACTCAGTTTTACCACTGGAATGTCGCAAATCTGAGGGCTTCTGGGCTCTGCTTTCTCAAGCAGAGTCCAGGGCCACTTATATGTCCATTGCAGCAAAAATTTCTTATTTTTAAATCTGTACACCAAAAACAAAGAAGAAGGTTAACCAAAAATGTAAACTTTAAAGAGAATTACTTACCGTCCCTCCCTGGCAACGGCGCCAAAAATTTGATTGAGGTTGAAACTGCACAAAAATATAATATTTCAGATTTTAAGATTAAAGAGTGCAAGTTACTCAATTCTACCGCAATAGCAAGTGGCTGTGCAGGTCGTGATCCACAAGGAGGGACTAGCGATGGAAGCTTTTTAGTAAGTTCTCTTTTTTTTTTGCTACAAAGTATGGTTAAAGTTCTTCTTTAGTTCTTTAAAAGAAATAGGAAAATTTGGGTTAAAGTGAGTTAGGAAGAAGATGGTAGATTAAGAAGATGAAAAAACTAGTAATGATATGTACAAAGAAATCGAAATGATTGTTGAAAGAGCTGGGTGTTGGTGATCTAAACTAAAGAAATAAAAGAAAAGAATCTAAAAGTTATTTACCTCTTTTGGCCAAATGCTTACCTTGAATCTTTTGCAATGAAGTTACCTTGTAGTGAGGCGATCAATGTATAGCCCATAAGAGTTGATTCCCATCTCCTCCACATTAAATCATCAAGATGTTGCAAGTATGAAGTGATACAGAATGAAAATCAAAATCCATTGTCATGAGCTATCGGTGGCACTTGCAAAGGCAAGGCTCTTTCGATGCTTTAAGACTCACTTGGATAGCAATTGGTACCAAAAGAAGAAAAGTAGAGAAGAAGAAGAAGAACAAAAATAAAGTACATATAAAAGAAAAACTACAAATTCGATTTTATAACAATAAGAGAAAAGAAGAAAATCTTACACCGGTGTCACTCTCAGCACAAGCTTCGTTCTCATTCTCCTATGAAACTCTGATCTCCTCTAATTTACATAAATTAAAACTAAAAATTACACGAAAAGAAAAACAAACACCTACACAAAAAAAATGGAAAAGTGGACTAAATTCTATCTTTGCATGGTCGTCCTCTGTACGCTCTGAAAATCCCTGTATTTATAGGCAAAAGCCCACGTAGGAGAGCATATGAAGATAGGGGGAGCAAACGCTCCCCCTAACTCACTAATAAAGCCGCAGAAACACGGCTTTGGCCGCGTTTCTGCGGCCAGGGTATGACCAGGTGGCCACATCCTATTGGTGGTAGTCCCTGGTTTCGCTTTCTGGCTTTATCTTAAGCTAGATTTCTCGTTACAGCTCCGGAATTATGATAAAACGGCCTTTGATCTTTGGGTTCAACCGCTTGATTTGGGATAATTCATTTCAACAGGTTTTCAACCTCTCTGATTTGCCAAGATTTGCTCTGATTCCCTGATTTCAAATTATTCTGATTTAATTCAGAATTTGATGGGCTTTTGGGCTCATTTCTCTTTACTCTCCTTTAGGAATGGGCCTGCAAATAAATTAAACAATAGTTAGGAAAAAGCAGAGTTTATTTTATAATAAGTATGAGAATATGATAATAAATGTGCAATCTTAACGACATATTAGTAGAATTCATAATTACCTCCCTTTCATGCACATGTTTAAAAGATTTTTAATTGAGCATACAAGGCATGGTCGCCCATCCGTCTGCCCTTGGGTTAGTGGGGTTTTCAAAAATAAGTTTGAAAATAATTTTTACATAATGAAAAAATACTACCAAGTGAAGAATATGAACTAGTTTTAGGATAATTTTGAAAACTAGTACGAAATCCTTTATGTAAGGAATAAAACATGAATATCCATGAAGTATGAAAATCACACAATCATCAACACTCAAATAGCAATAAAGCTCATATAATCTCATGAAAAACATATCATGAGTAAACATCAAATATAAAGTGTAAAAGTCATGTAATTAACAAAATTATGGAATAAGGCATTCAAGCTTAATGGAAATTCCTTTATAAACATGAAAAACATGAAAATTTAACTTTCATCAAAATAATTCAAACTTCAAGGCATATATATGTTATATCAAAACTAAAAGTATACATACATATCCAAACACAATTGAGTCTATAAAGAAATTTTGCATGAAACGCAAATGACTCAAGGGTATATATGTATATCCAATAGTTTTAGACAAAATTAACATATACATGAAGCTATACACATATCTATGAAAAATATGTTCAAAAGTAGGGAATACAAGTTGAAATACGAGAATCATCAAAACTAGGCTATACTAGTTAATGGGTATAAATTAGCAATTAAACACAAACATATAATAATCAATTTGTGACGCACTAGTTGTACAAGTATATACACAAGTTCTAATGAAGGCTACATCCAAACATGTAATCAAAACTACGAAGTGCAAGATCATAAACAAAATCAATATTATCATTATGTATATGTACATGTCTAGAGTTATGATGTACACAATAGTTAAACTATAGTGAGAACACAAAATATAGATCCATATGAATATGGGTGTATCTCAATTACTATACATGTATGTCACAAGTCTAATTATCATGGCATTTAACATAATATTCATGAAAAAAATCAAAACATGCTAAATATCAACAATATAAAAGCATGTAAACTAAATGAGAGTTAGAGATAGTTACCAAAACAATTAGGGCTAATCTCTAGATCTCCAAATCATGGTGGTCCTTCCACCAATCTTGAAAGTGATGCATCCAAAAAGTGTCACCATATAACTCGGAACGCATTCACCTCAAGGCACCAATACCCTCACGTTAAGCGAGAGCCCACACCTACATCAAAAAAAAAAAGTGGCTTTTGGTACCCATACCTTATTGGGTCCATGGGTGTTAGCATCTTTCCTAACCCAAACAAACATATTTGCAAAATTTATATTATATACTCTATCATAACAAAACTTTGTAAGGTGGCCCTTACGTCCACAATGTGTACAAGTGTACACATTAGCATACCTAGTGTCATGTGTGTGAACATGGTGAGCATGTGTATGCCGCGTATGGTGTGTTGTCCCAAAGGTTACAATCTCCGGGTTATGTGTTTTGATGATAACAAATCATATAAAAGCTATTTGGTACTAATAGAAGTTCAAGAATGAATTTTAGGTTAATACAGGTATTGATGGCTCAAAAGTTCTCAAGCATGTGATATTAGGGTCTTGCTCAAACGTTACTCAACATCAACTATCAGAGACTCCTGCTTGTAGACTCATATAGTTTGTTTTGTTAAAGAATAGTATATACATTTGAAGCTCAAATACATACACACAAATTCAATACGTTTGGTTTTTGGTTTAACCGGTTTGGATTTCAAGTACATATATCGAGTTTTGGATTTGAACCAGTTTTAGTTCTGCTAATCTGCTTGACACACTTTTACATTTCTTATCATAACTTTTTATTCTTATATTTAAATAACATGATTTAACTTGAATTTCAAATATAACTTTCAGATCTAAATTTCTTATTCAATAATCTTTTTCAGATTCAAATTTAAAGATGTCAAATATTTGATTGAACTCTATTCTTGTTCTGAAAATAGCTTACAGTTTCTGATTTGACACCTGTCAGTGTTTTATTGGTAACTTTCTAATAAAAAATGATATTGAGTTGATTTCAGTTGCATTAAAAAGAAGATTTAAATATTTACAAATTATTTTTATATACCTAATTCTGAATTCAGACGTTTGTAGCCTGAAAAATGTGCTCAAAGTTGACCAATCTGCCAGATTGGCAATAATGACTAATTTTTTAGAGGCTGATTTTTAACATGTTTTTAAAGTGTGTTTAAGTTTAAAAAAAATGTGGTTAGCTGTATTAGAGGGTCAATTTCTTCCTCTTTTATTTAAGTAAAAGTTTTTTATGTTTACTCTTCCTAAATCCTATATAAAGGGGTCATTATGGTAGAGGTTTTCACAACAACAAATTCAAAGATCAAAAGTTTTGAGTTTTCTTAAGAAAGAGCTTTCGTTTAAGTTTTGGGCTATTATTTTTAAAAATTTTCTGAAAATTTTTTTGGTTCTTAAAATCTCTCTTCTGTTTTTATATCACTTATAAAACCTTGAGCTTCAATCTTATATATTATTCTCTAGGGTTTTTGTAAAGAAAAGTTTTCAAAAGAGAGTTTGTGGTCTTTTGATCACCAAGTGATTATTGTATTTGTGGCTCCACTACCTCTGGATTAGAAGAGTGTGATTGAGGAGTTGGGTACTCCCTAGTGGTTGTAATCCTTTGTGAAAGTTTTAGTGGATCGGAAATCCTTCTGCTGAAGGCGAGGACGTAGAGCTGGGTGCTCGAACCTCGAAACAAATCTCTGTGTTTGCGATTGGTTTGCTTGTGTTATTTACTTGCTTTTCATCCATTCCTATATTGTCGATCTATACTCTCACAACAAGATTGCATTACGCACCTCAAACTCTTATTTAGAGGAATCACGAGGAAGGAGTTCAGAGCCCTTCACGGGGTACTTGGCTTCTAATCTTGCTTTGAGTGATCGTTGCATCATCTCATTTTTTAAATTTGTGCATTGATTAGCATAATCACCTATTCACCCCCCTCTAGGTGATTTCAATTGGTATCAGAGCTAGGACTCTAGTTTTTGGCTTTACATCCTTAGAGAGATCCTATAATTGCTAATCACTATTTTCATATACTCATTCATACACTAGTAAAGATAGCCGATAACATTAAGACCCCTCCCAAATTTGATGGACTCAACTTTCCCATATGGAAAGTTAGGATGAACATTTTTCTACAATCTCTAGGTAGCCTAGTTGCTAAGTCTTTGACCAAGCCTTTTAGTAAACCCGAAGGTGAGGAGGACACTTGATCCGATCTTACCTCTAAGGAATTTGATACTAATTTGAAGGCTCAAATGCCCTACTTTTAGCATTGAATTAGGATGACTTAACACGAGCTATTCATTACAAGTCTGCCTATGAGATTTGGCAACACTTATTGGTCACTCATGAGGGAACATCACAAGTCAAGAGAGCTAAAATTGATCTCTTGCGTTTCCAATATGAAAGTTTTAAAATGCAAGAAAATGAATCTATTGATGATATGATCACTAAGTTTACTAAAATCACAAATGCTCTTGCTTCTCTAGGTGATGAAATCAACAACGACCAAAAGGTGCGTAAGATGATTCGTGCTCTCCCTTCATCATGGAAATCAAAGCTACCACCTTGAAGGAATTGAATGACAATGACGAGATGGAGCTCATAAGTCTTATTGGAAATCCTAAGATTCATGAGATGGAGAAAAAGGCTATAGAAGAAGCGGCGTCTCTAAAGAAAAAGTCTATAGCTTTCAAGTCTACCTCCACCAACTACGATGATGAAGAAGATGAAGAAGATGATGAAGAGCTATCTCTTCTTGTGAGAAATATAAAAAGAATGTATCACAAGAATAAGCTTAACCATAGAAGGCGATGGGAAGGGAAGGAGGAGAAAAAGATCATATGCAACAATTGTCGGAAACCCGGACACATCATGGCCGATTGTCCAGATTTCAAGAAAAAGATATCTTCCTCCTTGAAGCAAAAGAACCCATTTGAAAAGAAGGTGTACAAAGCCACTTGGGACTCGAAAAGTGAATTCGAAGATGAAGTTGACACGGCCAATGTGTGTTTCATGGCAAACACACCTCTGGTAACTACCGAACCACATGATGAGATAGTGAAATAAGTAAAGAATTGTTATTACAAGTTTTCATTGAACTTTCAGAAAGTTTTGATGCTAAAAAGAAAGATTGTTTAAAATTGAAAAAGAAAAATGAAATGCTTAAAATCAAATTGCTATTTCTTCAAAAGAAAAGGATGATTTGTCGGCCTAGTGGCCTTCCACTCTAGTTTTGACGATGATTAACTCATGTAGTTATAGTTTACTAATAATCTTGTGATATTTAGTTTCAGATATTTGATCAAGATATTAGTAGGTGATTAGCTTCAACAAAGGTATTTTGGAGCTTTCACATGGTGATTCAAGAGCTCGAGCGTCAAAGTTAATATCTAGCACTCGGTTAGAGTCAAGCTCGGTGAATCGCGTTTGGATCGAGTAGACTTGGAGACGGCGTTCTACAAGAAGGCTTCGGTTTGTTCAGTTAAGATTTATTTTAGATCCAATGTAAAGATTAGATAGTGTGGTATGCTCAAGTTCACAACACACACACTTGTTTTAAGTTTCATGTTTATTGGTTTTGGTTTTCAGTTTAACCGATCTTGGTTTTCATGAATAGATAGAATCAAAATAAGTTTACATGGTTTAATGTATATTAGATTTGATCTATATACATCTATACTTCATATACTTAGAAAAACTTATTTTGATAGTCTACTTCATGAGTTTGGAGTTTTATATTTTAACAAAACTTATTTTTGGATTTAATGTCAAAAACATAGATATAATTTTTTTTCATGTATATTGGATTCTATCCATATACTGTATGCTTCAAATTGTTTAAATATTATGTTTTTGTATTTACATGTGTTTTGGAAAAATCGGATTTCCATTTCAAAAATCTTAGTTTTAGAAAATACAGAATTTGATTTAAGGCAAAATTTTCAAGTCACAAAAATGGTTCAAAATGTTTATAACATGATTTTTTTTTACTCAAACATGTTTGTATATCAAAGTATTACACTGAACTGATTTTTGTGGAATTTATGTGATTTTATGGGATTTATTTGAAGTTAAAAAGCCAAGTTTTTAAATCCTGAGAAATACCTGCTAGTCGACCGGGACGGTCGACCGGACCAGTGGTCGGTCGACCGGACCGGCCGACTGATGTACACGGGACGTGCGCAAAGGCCAAGTGATTTGGCCAGTCGACCGTGCGGTCGACCGACTGAAGTCACCCCACTCTCGGGTGGGCCGGTCGACCAGACGGTCGACCGTTCACTTTGGCCCGGTCGACTGGGCGGTCTACCGGCCAGAGAGCAGTTGCTCTCTGGATCTGGCACGGTCGACCGGGCGGTCGACCGGAGGGCTCAACGGTCATATTTTTGACCGTTGGCTGATCGACCGGCCGGTCGATCGGCCGGTCGACCGGAAGGGCATTCTGGCCCTTTTCAGCTGCCAACAGGCAGATTTTGAAATGGGTTATAAATACCCTATTTCTTGGTTGTTTTCAACAAGAATTTCAAGAGCAAAATTTCTCCCATTTACAAGTGTTTTATAGTAAGTTTTTAAAAGAGTTTTGGGCTTAAAGATTTGATCTTTATTTGTTTTTAAAAGAGTTGGAAAATTCAAAGAAAAAAGTCTTTGGGATTGGTTTTGATCTTTCATTTATCTATCTCTCTAAAAGTTTTCCCAATAGTTTTTCTTTGAGTTTTTGATTTTCAAACTCTTTATTTTCTCACATTTGAGCTCAGCATTCTATCCTATCTATAGGATCTTTGTTTTGTGAGAAAGAATTCGTTTGTGGTCTTTGAGATCACCAAGTTGTAAACCCTCCTTTATTTGTGTTGATATCCCTCTTGGTGAAGGGTGATCATTGGAGTGGTGGCTTTGTGCCTATCCCTCATTTGTGAGGTTGATCTTGTTTGGCTTTGTGCCTATCCCTCATTTGTGTGGTTGATCTTGTTTGGCTTTGTGCCTTGCCTCTAGTGAGAAGTTGTATTGGTTGAGAGAGGAGTTGTATACTCCAAATTATATTTGCCCCAAATCCTCAGTAGAGGTTCCCTGTGTGGGAAGTCCTGTGTGGACGAGTTAGTGAAAATCCTTCTGTGTGAAGGTGGGGACGTAGAGCTGTGTGCTCGAACCTCGAAACATATCTCGGTGTTTGCATTTGATCCACTTCCTCTAACTCTCTCTCTCTTACATTTGTGCATTGATTCATATTGTCATTATCATATACATGCTTGTGATGTTTGTGTGTGCCCATAGTTGTGTTTAACCAAGAGAGCTTCATATAGCACCTCAACTCTTATTTATAGGAATTCAGAGGAGTTAGTCCAGAGCCCTTCACCGGGAATTCGGCTACACTTGTTGGTTACACTAAGTGTGTTGCATTAAGTTTTTAATTCCTCAATATTGTTCATTAGATTAGTTGTACACCTATTCACCCCCTCTCGGTGTACTTTCAATTGGTATCAGAGCCTACGCTCCTGATATTAGGTTTAACCACTTAGGAGTGTGATCTTGATTTGCTAATCTACACTTGCACACATATAGTTTGCACTCATGGATGTCCCTCCAATGTTTGATATCTCTAAAATTGATATATGGAAGGTTATGATGAGTTGCCATTTAAAAGCCCTAGGTTACAAAGTTTACCTTGCCATTACCAAGGAATCTTATCTTAGTGATAGCAAGCATATAGAGGCCAATACACTAGCCCTAAAGGCACTTAGAGCATCTCTTGATAAAAATATTTACATGTGTTTTCTCATTATGATTCCGCTTTTGCAGTGTGGAACATTTTGACATCTCCCGAGCTACAAACGCTTATCAATAAGAGGAGGAAATCTAATCTAGACGAGTCCGACGAACATTGCTTCATGGTCCAAGGGATGACTCCCTTGAGGTATATTTGGATACTCAACTAGATGTTAGTACTAGTTCTTATTGTAATGAGTGACATGCCTTAAATAATGAACTAGCTAAAAATTGTGAAAATTTGATTTGAAAATATAAACTTTTGAAAAAGAATAGCTTTAGATTAAAGAAGAAAAAAAATTTTATCTTCTAGACTTGATATTGCTTTACAAGAGAAGGTTGAGATTACAAATGAGTGTGACTCTTTGAAAACCCAACTTGAACTTGTTTTAAATGAAAACAAGATTTTGAAAAATAAAAATGCTAGTGAAAATGTTTTGAAGAAAAATGAATCTTTAACTTCAAAACTTGACTTTGTTTTAAAAGAAAATGATTCTTTGAAAAAAAAATTATTTCTATTTTAAAGGATTTGTTGGCCCAAAGGCCTTCCACTCTAGTTTTGATGATGATTAACTCATGTAGTTATGTTTACTAATAATCTTGTGTTGTTTAAGTTTCAGATCATTAACCAAGATATTAGTTGGTGATTAGCTTCAATAAGGTGTTTAGAAGCTTTTCATGATGATTCCAGGGCCAAAGCTTCAAGATCATACATTGCCTAGCCCATGGATGGAGTTTGGAGCAAGTCTACTTGAAGATGAAGATCATCAAGAAGACTTAGGTATCCATAGTTTAGTTAGTGTGTTTTAGATCCAATTTGTAAAGCTTAGTATAGTTGATATACTCAAGTGCACAACACACACGTTTTCATGTTTTGGATTTGGTTTTCATGAATAGTTTATCAAAACAAGTTTAATTGATATATGTATAGTTGTTTCACTCTATACATGCATGCTTAACTTTTATCAAACTTGATTTTGAGCTTAACATCTCTTTGATGAAAATACAAGTTTTGTTTTTGATAAAATTTGCAAGACTCAAAAATGAATTGATATGATTGATATATGTCTTGAAATTTTTTTCACAAGTTTGTGTTTCCATATAAAATGATAAAATTATTTTTGGTGATTTTTAGAAATGTTAAAAGATTTTTAGAAAATAATTTTCCCAGTTTTTCTGACACAGTTTCTGTTCCAGGCTTCTATTAGTCGACTAAGTTAACTGACCTAGTCGACTAGGCAGAGGTCGGTCGACCGGGTCGGTCGACCGACGTGCACAAAACTGTGCACGTTTGGAGCCTTTGGGACGGTCGACCCGGACGGTCGACGGGTCTGAGAGCTCTGCTCTCTGTTTGTTTCGGTCGACCGGGCCGGTCGACCGCAGTTGCCCAACGGTCATATTTCTGACCGTTGGCGGTCGACCGGGCCGGTCGACCGTTGCCTGTCAGAGCTGCCAGCTCAGCTCTAATGGCTAGTTTTGTATTGGGCCTATATAAACCCCATCTCTTTGGTTTTTGGCTAAGGTTTTCAAGAAGAAAAATTTCAGTGTTTCTCTAGTGTTTAAAAAAGTTTTCAAAATAGTTTTTGTGCTAAAAAGATTTTATCTTTATTGTTTTTGGGTTTTTGGAAATCAAAGAAAACTAGGGTTTTGGGATATTGATTTGATCTTTAATTTCTATCATATACAAGAGATTTCCCAAGTAGTTTTTCTTTGTTGCTTGTTTCCAAAAACACCTAGTTTCCACACTTGAGCTATCACCTATCCTAAACTATTAGGATCTTTGTTTTGTGAAAAAAGAAAGAGAGAGGTTTTGAGGTTGTTGTTGTAACCTCTAAGTTGTACACCCTTATTCTTGTTGTATCCCTCTTCGGTAGAGGTGATCGGGTGATTGGTTTGTATCCCTCAAGTGTGAGGTGATTGAGATTGGTTGTGAGCATCTTCGGTAGAGGTGTTGTTGTTGTTATTGTATTGGCTACGAGCCTACCCCTCGGTTCTGAGGAGGTTGTTTGAGAGAGGAGTTCGGTACTCCATTGTTGTAAAAATCCTTCTCGGTGAAGGTTCCCTCGGTGGGAGTCCTCGGTGGACGGTATAGTGGATTGAAAATCCTACACGGTGGTGTAGGCGGGGATGTAGAGCAAGGGTGCTCGAACCTCGAAACATATCATTGTGTTTGCGTTTGATCCACTTGTCTCTAAACTCTCTCTCTTTACTTTTGTGCAAAGCATCATACATAACATCATATCATATTTGCTTGTGTTGAGCATAATTCACATATCTATTTGCTTGTGTTGCCTTGCATATATTCTTATTGCTATTCATCCTTATTTGCTTAGCTTGCTTGTGTGTGTGCCTAACTTATACTTAACCAACAAGAGCTTCACATAGCACCTCAACCCATTCAAGGGGAATCAAGAGGAGTTAGTCCAGAGCCCTTCACGGGGAATTCGGCTACACTTGTTGTGTTGTATTAAGTTTGTGCAAGATTTGCATTAGCTTTCGTATTTAGCGCACTTAGTTTTGCATTAAGTTTTAGATTAGCACTAACACCTATTCACCCCCCCTCTAGGTGTTCCCCTTTCAGGATTTAGATATGATGTCTAATGAAAACATTTCTTTGAAAAAGGATGTAGACACACATTTTTGCCATGCTGGTGTAGCTTCATCATCTAGCTTACTTATTGCATGCACCTCTTCTATAATTGAAAATTATATATCTATGCTTAAGAAGAGTGTTGATTGTTTGGGCTCCACTTTGAGCCATTGTGCCATGAACCATACACGTTTGGAATCTATGTTTCAAAAGAAACAAGTTCCTTCTATGCATGGACACAAACCACGACATACACATACTCCTCACGTTCACGCTCATCACACTATGTATGCTAATGTGTACACTTGTACACATTGTGGACGTAAGAGCCACCTTGCTAAATTTTGTTATGATAGGATACATGATTCTAATTTAGCAAATAAGTTTGTTTGGGTTAGGAAAGGAGCTAGTCCCCACGGACCCAAGAGAGTATGGGTACCAAAGATCACTCCTATTTTATTTGATGTAGGTGTGGGCTCTCACATGACATGAGAGTAATGGTGCCTTGAGGTGGATGCGTTCCGAGCCTAAAGATGACTATTTTGGATGCATCACTTTTAAGAGAAGTTTGGTGGGAGGACCACCTTGGTTTGGAGATATGGAGATGTGCCCTATTGGTTTTGGTAACGATCTCTAACTCTCATTATGTTTACATGCTTTCATATTATCCATTTTTAGCATATTTTGATGTTTCATGATTAGTATGTTAAATGTCATGATTTTTAGACTTGTGATATGCATGATTAGTATTTGAGATCACCCATGTTTATATGGACCCATATTTTGTGTTCTCATATTTGTTTAGCTATTGTGTATATCATAGATTTAATGCATGTTCATTTACCATAATGATCATATAAGTTTTATTTTGATTTCTATGCTTCATGTTTTGACTATATGTTTAGATGTTAGTTTTCATTAAAACTTAGGTATATACTTGTACAACTAGTGAGCCACAAATAAATTATTACATGTTTGTTCTTGATTGCTCATTTATACTTATTAGATGTACTAGTATAGCCTAGTTTTGATGATTCATACATTTTAACTTGTATTCCATATTTTTGTACATGTTTTTCATGTTTACGTTTAAACTTCATGTATATGTCTATTTAGTCTAAATTATTAGCTATACATATACATCCTTGAACCACTTGCCTTCATGCATATACTTTTGTGGACTCGTTCATATTTGGATATGTATGTATACTCTAGTTTGTACAAAACATACATATGCCTTGAAGATTAATTAAATTTAATGAAAATTATATTTCATGTTTTTCATGTTATAAGGAATTTTATATTGAGCTTGATTGCCTATTTTCATGATGATGTGTTTTACATAACTCTTATACACTCACTTTACTTATTATTTTCTCATGATTTTGATTTCATGAGTATAATATGTGCTTTATAGATTTTGAGTGTTTGATGATCGTGTGACTTACATGTTTCACATAAAATATATTGTGTTTTATTCCTTGCTTGATGGATTTTGTACTAAATTACAAGTTTTTCATATAACTAGTTCGTATTCTTCATATGGTAGAGTTTTCAAACGTGTTATATTATTTTCAAACTTATTTTGAAAACCCCTACCCATCAAAGGGCGGTTGGTTGGGCGACCATGCCTTGTATGCTCATTATTGAAAATCTATTTAAAACATGTGCATGAATGGGTGGTAGGAAGTATGAGTTATACACTTGATTCTCATTATAGTTTCAATTGATATCATTGTATGTTTTCAATTGGTATTACTATTGACATTCTTTTTGTGTACTCATATATGTTTTTATATATGTATGCTTAAACTTCAAATAGTATCAATTTCAATTGGTATTTAATTTTTCATACATATATATATTTTTATTTGTGCTTACTATATCTCTATATCTTTGAGCACAAATTTTGGTTATGCTAAGCTTGATTCCTTAAATGACAACTATATTTCAATTGATTATTTTTCAATTGGTATCTTATACAAGCTTATGCATCATTTTGTTTAGTATTTCATAAAGGGGGAAAAAATTCATATTTTACCTTTCAATTGGTATCTCATACAAGCGTATGTTTTAGTTTTGTTTACATTTGGTATCATAATGTTTTGATTTGATTTCACCCCTTGTTGATTTTTGTTTCGGACAAAATGAGGAGAACATTGTTTTATTGTTTACTTTAACCCCTTTGTTGATGATTGACAAAAAGAGGGAGAAGTATTTTAGTATATAGTAGTTTAGTATATATATGCATGTTTATCAAAAGCATATTGTTTTGTTGTTTTAATTGGTATCAAGAACATATTTTGTAATATTATTTTTTTGGTATCAAGAGTTCTTATTGAAGTTTTTATTGGTATCAAGAGCAACAGTTTTTAAAATTTTTATTGGTATCAAGAGCATGTTTATTTTAAAACTTGGTATCAAAAACATGTTTATTTTTATAGCATTCATGATATATCTTTATTGTTTATTGGTATGCATAAGTTAAGGGGGAGCGTCTTTGAAGCTTAACTTTAATCCATGCATATATAACTCCATGAGTTTTGTCATCATCAAAAAGGGGGAGATTGTTGTCCCAGAGGCCTTCCACTCTAGTTTTGATGATGATTAACTCATATAGTTATAGTTTACTAATAATCTTGTGATATTTAGTTTCAGATATTTGATCAAGATATTAGTAGGTGATTAGTTTCAATAAAGGTATTTTGGAGCTTTCACATGGTGATTCAAGAGCTCGAGCGTCAAAATTCATATCTAGCACTCAGTTAGAGTCAAGCTCGGTGAATCGCGTTTGGATCGAGTCAACTTGGAGACGGCGTTCTACAAGAAGGCTTTGGTTTGTTCAGTTAAGATTTAGTTTAGATCCATTGTAAAGATTAGATAGTGTGGTATGCTCAAGTTCACAACACACACACTTGTTTTAAGTTTCATGTTTATTGGTTTTGGTTTTCGGTTTAACCGATCTTGGTTTTCATGAATAGATAGAATCAAAACAAGTTTACATGGTTTAATGTATATTAGATTTGATCTATATACATCTATGCTTCACATATACTTAGAAAAATTTATTTTGATAGTCTATTTCATGAGTTTGGAGTTTTGTATTTTAACAAAACTATTTTTGGATTTAATGTCAAAAACATAGATATATTCTTTCATGTATATTGGATTCTATCCATATACTATATGCTTCAAAGTTGTTTAAATATCATGTTTTTGTATTTACATGTGTTTTGAAAAAATCGGATTTCCATTTCAAAAATTCTAGTTTTGGAAAATACAGAATTTGGTTTAAGACAAATTTTTCAAGTCACAAAAATGGTTCAAAATGTTTGTAACATGATTTGATTTTTACACAAATATGTTTGTATATCAAAGTATTACACTGAACTGATTTTTGTGGAATTTATGCGATTTTATGGGATTTATTTGAAGTTAAAATGTAAAGTTTTTAAATCCTGAGAAATACCTGCCAGGCTCTGGCGGTCGACCGGGACGGTCGACCGGACCAATAGTCGGTTGATTGGACCGGTTGACCGATGTACACGGGACGTGCACAAAGGCCAAGTGATTTGGCTGGTCGACCATGCGGTCGACCGACTGAAGTCACCCCACTCTCGGGTGGGGCCGAACGACCAGGCGGTCGACCGTTCACTTTGGCCCGGTCGATCGGGCGGTCGACCGGCCAGAGAGCAGTTGCTCTCTGGATCTGGCACGGTCGACCTGGCGGTCGACCGGAGGGCTCAACGGTCATATTTTTGACCGTTGGCCAGTCGACCGGCCGGTCGACTGGAAGGGCATTCTGGCCATTTTCAGCTGCCAACGGGCAGATTTTGAAATGGTTTAAATACCCCATTTCTTCGTTATTTTCAACAAGAATTTCAAGAGTAAAATTTCTTCCATATACAAGTGTCATAGCAAGTTTTTAAAAGAGCTTTGGGCTTAAAGATTTGATCTTTATTTGTTTTAAAAAGGGTTGGAAAATTCAAAGAAAAAGAAAGTCTTTGGGATTGGTTTTGATCTTCATTTATCTATCTCTCTAAAAGTTTTCTCAAGAGTTTTTCTTTGAGTTTTTGATTTCCAAACTCTTTGTTTTCTCGTACTTGAGCTTATCATTCTATCCTATCTATAAGATCTTTGTTTTGGGAGAAAGATTTGTTTGTGGTCTTTGAGATCACCAAGTTGTAAACCCTCCTTTATTTGTGTTGATATCCCTCTTGGTGAAGAGGTGATCATTGGAGTGGTGGCTTTGTGCCTATCCCTCATTTGTGAGGTTGATCTTATTTGGCTTTGTGCCTATTCCTCATTTCTGAGGTTGATCTTGTTTGGCTTTGTGCCTTACCTCTAGTGAGAGGTTGTATTGGTTGAGAGAGGAGTTGTGTACTCCAAATTATATTTGCCCCAAATCCTCAGTGGAGGTTCCCTGTGTGGGAAGTCCTGTGTGGACGAGTTAGTTGAAATCCTTCTGTGTGAAGGCGAGGACGTAGAGCTGTGTGCTCGAACCTCGGAACATATCTCGGTATTTGCGTTTGATCCACTTTCTCTAACTCCCTCTCTTACATTTGTGCATTGATTCATATTGTCATATCATATACATGCTTATGATGTTTGTATGTGTGTTTAACCCAGAGAGTTTCATATAGCACCTCAACTCTTATTTAGAGGAATTCAGAGAAGTTAGTCCAGAGTCCTTCACTGGGAATTCGGCTACACTCGTTGGTTACATTAAGTGTGTTGCATTAAATTTTTAATTCCACATTATTGTTCATTAGATTAGCCGTACACCTATTCACCCCCCTCTAAGTGTACTTTCAGAATTATCTTCTACTCTTATTTCAACACAAAGAGATTTTGATGCCTATAGAGTTGCTTGCAAAGCTAAATATCCTAAAATTGATGAAAATGAGTTTTCTAAGTTAAAACTAGAATAAATGATTTGGGAAATATTTTAAAAGAATGTGCTTTTAATAATACTAAATTAGAAGAAATGTTTTCAAAGAAGCACATGCATACTCCTCATGCTAAACATGATAAAACATCTCATGCTAAAACTCCACATGTTCATCATGCCACACATAACATGTCAATCATGCAAAAACATCCCATGCTCATAAATCACATGTTCATAAACACATGCTCATTATGCTTTTAAATATGGAAGAATTTATAAATGTACTTATTGTTACCGGAATGGTCATTTAGCCAAATTTTGTTATGATCATATAAATAGTATGAATAATTATGTTTCGGTTCAAAACACTAACGTATTAGGACCCAAGAAAATATGGGTACCAAAATCTACTCCTAATCTATTTGATATAGGTATGGGCTCTCATATGACGTGAGAGTTGTTGGTGCCTTGAGGTGAATGCGTTTCGAGCTAAACGGTGACACTTTTGGATTCATCACTTTCAAGGGGAGTTTGGTGGGAGGACCACCATGGTTTGGAGATATAGAGATATGCCCTCTTAGTTTTGATAACGATCTTTAACTCCTCATTTAGTTTATATGCTTTCATATTTGTAATTTTTAGCATGCCATGTTTTAATAATTATTATGTTAAATGTCATGTTAATTAGACTTGTGACATACACGTATAGTAATTGAGATACACCCATGTTCATATGGATTCATATTTTGTGTTCTCACTTTATTTTAACTATTGTGTATATCCTTGCTCTAAGACTCGTACATTTAGCCTAATGATCATATTGATTTATATTTTGTTTTATGATTCATGTTTTGATTAAATGTTTAAATGTAACTTTCATTAAAACTTGTGTATATACTTGTACAACTAATGAGCCATAATTGATTCTTATATGTTTGTGCTTAAATGCTCATTTGTATCCATTAGATGTACTAGTATAGCCTAGTTTTGATGATTATTGCATTTCAACTTGTATTCCTAATTTTGTACATGTTTTTCATGTAAATGTTAATTTTATTTAAAACTTTAGATATACATGTATACCTTTGAGTCATTTGCTTTTCATGCAAATCTTTATTATGGACTCATTTGGGTTTAGGGATGTGTATGTATACCTTTAGATTTAGACAAAACATACATATGCCTTGAAATTAGAATTATTTTGGTAAAAATTAAAGATTTATATTTTTCATGTTTATAAAGGAATTTCATATTGAGTTTTATTGCCTATTCTCATGATTTTGTGATTACATGAATCTTACACTCACATTATTCTTATTTACTCATGATTTTTGTTTCTTGAGCATATACGTGCTTTATAGGCTTTGAGTGTCAATTATTATGTGATTTTCATGTCTTCATGGTATATATGATTTGGTTTCATATTTGAAGAATTTCTTGTTAGTTTTTTAAAATATCTTTAAAACTAGTTTCTATTCTTCAAATGGTAGAGTTTTCAAACTATGCCTATTTACTTTCAAATCATAATTTTTCAAAATCCCTACCTTTTAGGGCGGTTGGATGGGCGACTATACCTTGTATACCCTTCTTGAATATCTTTTAAACTTGTGCATGATAAGGGTGGTAGGTTTAAGTTATATACTTGATCCTCATTATATTTTATTGGTACCAAAATTGATATTTCATATGTTTGTATACTCATATGTGTTTTCTATATATGTATGCCTCATATTTCAATTAGTATATCCATAAATACATATATATGATTTGATTGTGCTTGTTTCACATGTCTTTACAATTTTTTTTAAAAAGCACAAATTATGTTTGCTAAGCTTGATTTAGTTCATCATGTCAATTATTTTTTAATTAGTATCTATTACAAGCTTATGCATTGTTTCTTTTAGTATTTCATAAAGGGGGAGAAAATTCTTGTTTTTAAATTGGTTTTATGTAAAATTGGTATTGGTTGTATTTTCAATTTGTATCAGTTTTCATTTCAAATTGGTATCTTACTCCCACAATTTATGATGTAAAATACTTTGGTTTGATATATGCTAACATTTCCAATATTAGTATCAATGATCTTAAATTGATATTATTCTCTATTTGGTATCCTTATTGAAAAATGATTTTAGTGTTTATCTAAAATTTGGTTTTTACCTTTAATTGGTATTAATATTTTTCAATTGGTATCAATATGTTTATCAAAAATTTAAATTGGTATAAAAAAAAACTGAAGTTTTGGTCTTTAAGATTTGATGATATGACAATTGATTATTCTTTCCTTAGCCCCTTTGTTGATGAATTGATAAAAAGGAAAGAGATATTTGAGTTTATGTATGCATATATGCATGTTTATATCTTATTTATGCATATATTGTTTATTGGTTGTTTCCTAACCTTTTTTGATGTATGACAAAAAGGCGGAGAAGTATTGGTGGTTTCATGTTTTGGTTTCATGTTTTGTACATGTTCATGTTTTGTATATGTTTATCTCATATATGTAGGTTTCATGTTTTGTACAAGTTTTCATGTTTTATACTTGATAAAAATAGAGCATCATTTGAGGGAGAGCTTTTACCTCCCTCCTATATTTTGTTTTACAGCTTATATGTTTTGTCATTATGAAAAAAGGGAGATTGTTGTCCCAAAGGTTACAATCTCCGGGTTATGTGTTTTGTTGATAACAAACCATATAAAAGTTATTTGGTACTAATAGAAGTTCAAGAATGAATTTCAGATTAATATAGGTATTGATGGCTCAAGAGTTCTCAAGCATGTGATATTAGGGTCTAGCTCAAACGTTACTTAACATCAACTATCAGAGACTCCTGCTTGTAGACTCATATAGTTTGTTTTGTTAAAGAATAGTATATAAGTTTGATGCTCAAATACACGCACACAAATTCAATACGTTTGGTTTTTGGTTTAACTGGTTTTGGATTTCAAGTACATATATCGGGTTTTGGATTTGAACTAGTTTTAGTTCTGCTGATCTTCTTGACACCCTTTTACATTTCTTGTCATAACTTTTTATTCTTATACTTAAATAACATGATTTAACTTGCATTTCAAAAATAACTTTTAGATCTAGATTTTTTATTCAATAATCTTTTTCAGATTCAAATTTTAAAGATGTTAAATATTTGGTTGAACTCTGTTCTTGTTCTAAAAACAGCTTACAGTTTCTGATTTGACACCTGTCAGTGTTTTATTGATAACTTTCTAATAAAAAATGATATTGAGTTGATTTCAGTTGCATTAAAAAGAAAACTTAATGATTTACAAATTATTCTTATAAATCTAATTTTGAATTCAGACGTTTGCATCCTGAAAAATGTGCTCAAAATTGACAATCTGCCAGATTAGCAGTAATGGCTAATTTTCTGGAAGCTGATTTTTAACATGTTTTTAAAACGTGGTTAAGTTTAAAAAAAACACGGTTAGCTGTATTAGAGGGTCAATTTCTTCCTCTTTTATTTAGGTAAAAGTTTTCTATGTTTACTCTTCCTAAATCCTATATAAAGGGCTCATTAGGGTAGACGTTTTCATAACAACAAATTCAAAGATCAAAAGTTTTGAGTTTTCTTAAGAAGAGCTTTCGTTTAAGTTTTGGGCTATTATTTTCAAAAGTTTTCTAAAAGTTTTTTTGGTTCTTAAAATCTCTTTTTCTGTTTTATATCACTTACAAAACCTTGAGCTTCAATCTTATATATTATTCTCTAGGGTTTTTGTAAAGAAAAGTTTTTCAAAAGAGAGTTTGTGGTCTTTTGACCACCAAGTGATTATTGTATTTGTGGCTCACTACCTCTGGACTAGAGGAGTGTGATTGAGGAGTTAGATACTCCCTAGTGGTTGTAATCCTTTGTGAAAGTTCTAATGGATCGAAAATCCTTCTGGGTGAAGGCGGGGACGTAGAGCTGGGTGCTCGAACCTCGAAACAAATCTCTGTGTTTGCGATTGGTTTGCTTGTGTTATTTACTTGCTTTTCATCCATTCCTATATTTTCGATCTATACTCTCACAATAAGATTGCATTACGCACCTCAAACTCTTATTTTGAGGAATCACGAGGAAGGAGTTCAGAGCCCTTCATAGGGTATTCGGCTTCTAATCTTGCTTTAAGTGATCGTTGCATCATCTCATTTTTTTTAATTTGTGCATTATTAACATAATCACCTATTCACCCCCCCTCTAGGTGATTTCATGGTGTGCATGCATATGTGAAACTTATTTCTCTCGAAATATAGATTCCAATCGTGTGTGGTTCATGGCACATTGGCTCAAAGTGGAGACCAAACAATCAACACTTTTCTTCAATACATAAATATCATTTTTAATACTTGAAGACAAAGTGGAGCATGCAATTGAAACACTAGATGGCGAAACAATATTAGCATGACAAATATGTGAAGTCAAATCATTTTTCAAAGAATTATTTTCATTGGAAATCAAATCTAATTCTTTTGAAATAGAAATAATTTTGTTTTTCAAAGAATCATTTTAAACCAAGTTTTGAAGATAGAACTTCATTTTTCTTCAAAACTTCATCACAATTATTTTTACCTTTTAAGATTTTATTTTCATTTAAGACAAGATCAAGTTGGGATTTCAATGATTCCCTTTCATTTGAATTCTCATCCCTTTCTTGCAAAGCCATGTTAAGTTTAAAAATAAATCTTTATTCTCTTCTTTTAGTTTAAAATTTTCTTTTTTAAGAGTTGGTATTTTCTAATAGGTTTTCACAAAAAGAGATAGTTCTTCATTTAATGCTTCGGCATTAACATAATCATCATTACAAGAAGAACTAGCACAATCATCTAGATGGTGTCCGAGTTTACCTCAAGGGTGTCATTCCCTTAGACCATGTAGTAAGGTTGGTCAGACTCATCTCCACTAGATGCCTCCTCCACATATTTTGGCGTTTGAACCTTTGGAGAGGTCAAGATATTCCACACTGCAAAGATAGAATCACAATGAGAAACTATAAAAAGATATTCTTTGTTTAGATTAAGTGTCTCAAGGGCTTGTGCATTGGCCTCTATATACTTGCTATTACCAAGATAATTTCTTAGTAGCGGTAAGGTAAACATGCATTCCTAGGGTCTTGAGATACATATTCATCTTAAGCTCCACATATTGATGTTAGAAACATCAAGTATGGGAGGGGCAAGGTAATCCATGAGTGTGTGTAAACAAATAAGTGTAAATGCAAACTAGATTAGCTAACCAAGATCTCACTCCTAGGTGGTTAAATCTAATATCAGGAGCGTAGGCTCTGATACCAATTGAAAGTACACCTAGAGGGGGGTGAATAGGTGTATGACTAATCTAATGACAAATGATGCGGAATTAAAACTAAATTGCAACACACTTAGTGTAACCAAAGAGTGTAGCCGAATTCCCGGTGAAGGGCTCTAGACTATCTCCTCTAAATTTCTTTAAATAAGAGTTGGGTGCTATATGATGCTCTCTTGGTTGAACACAAGTATAGGCACACACAAGCAATACCAAGCATATAAGCATGATATGAACAATATAAAATAATGCAGGGTACAATATAAGAGAAAGTTTAGAGATAGTGGATCAAATGCAAATACCAAGATATGTTTCGAGGTTCGAGCCACTGCTCTACATCCCCGCCTTCACACAGAAGGATTTTCACTATATCATCCACACAGGACATCCCACACAGGGAACATCCACTAAGAATTTGGGGTAATACAAACTTGGAGTACACAACTTCTCTCTCAACTAACAACAACCTCTACACTAGAGGCAAGGCACTAAGCCACACTAGATCAACCTCTCAATAGAGGGATAGACCACTAAGCCAAACAACAATCACCTCTCATTAGAGGGATAGGCACAAAGCCAAGCAACAATCACCTCACACTAGAGGGATAAGGCTCAAAGCCAACACTCCAACCACAATCACCTCTATACTTAGAGGGATACCAACACAACCTCCACACTCACCTCTACACAAGAGGGAACTCAATAAAAGAGGCTTTACAAATCTTGGTGGTCTCATTAAACCACAAACCAATTTTTTCTCACAAAACTAGATCCTATAGATAGGATGATATGATAGCTCAAGTGTGAGAAATAAAGAGCTTGAAAATCAAAATCACAAAGAAAAACTCTTAGAAACCTTCTAGATAGCAATAGAAATGAAGATCAAAAACCAATTCCCAAAGGCTCTTTTTTTCTTTGATTTTTCCAACCCTTTAATAACAAATAAAGATTAAATTTTTAAGCCTAAAACTCTTTTAAAAACTTGCTGTTAAACACTTAGAAAGATAGAAAATTTTTGCTCTCTAAAACCATGAAGAAACCAACTCAAGAGATAGGTATTTATACCCTCTCAAAAATCTGCCCGTTGACAGTCTGAAAAGGGCAGAATTGCCCTTCCGGTCGACCGCCTGGTCGACCGGCCAACGGTCATTCTTATGACCGTTGTGCCTCCGGTCGACCGGGACTGGATACAGAGAGTAGAAGCTCTCTGCCGGTCGACCGGGGCCAGATCCAGAGAGCAGAGCTCTCTGGACGGTCGACCGGCCCACCAGCCCAATGGCTTGTGCATGTTTGTGCACATCGGTCGACCAGACCAGTCGACCAACTTCTGCAGCGGTCGACCGGCAGAAGGTCAGGTCCAACTTTTTAAGGGATTAAAAACTTGTCTTTTTATCTTCAATTAAATCCCATAAATTCACATAAATTTCACAAAAATAAGTTCTTATTAGATCTTTGAAATGCAAATATGTGTGACTAAAATTCAACATATATTATACAATTTCAATTTGAACCACTTTTGTGATATTGAAATTTGACTTAAACATAAAATTGGTATTTTCCAAAACTTGAATGTTTGAATGGAAAACTGTTTTCTTCAAAACTCATATGGATACAAAACATAATATTGAAATAACTTTGAAGCATATTGTATATGGATAGAATCTAATATACATAAAAGATATTATTCTATGCTTTTGACATGAAATCTAAAATCCGGTTAAACCGAAAACCAAAACCAATAAACTTTAAACTTGTGTGTGTATGTGAACTTGAGCATATCAATACTATCTAATCTTTACAAAAGGTCTAAGCATAAACTAAATACAAACCGAGATCTTCTTATAAAACTTCTTCTCTAAGTAAACTCGATCCAAAACACGATCTAATGAGCTAACACGATCTAATGAGCTTGACTCCAACCGAGTATTAGATGCGATCTTGATGCTCGAGCTCTTGAATCAATACGTGAAAGCTCCAAAACTCCTTTGTTGAAGCTAATCACCTGCTCATATCTTATCTGAAACTAAATATCACAAGATAATTAGTAAACTATATCTACATGAGTTAATCATCATCAAAACTAGAGTGATGGCCTCTGGGCCAACAATATATCCATTACAAAAAAATATATTCTATTAAATTCATTTGGTTACATTTGACAAACATAATACAAGAAATTTCATTACATCTCTGTATTTACATCTTTGAAAAGAAATACAGTAGATCTGAATCCAGACGCTCCAATCCCTATATTCCACTAGTCCCCCTTACCTCTGAACTCCAGGGACATGTCTATAGGGGAACATCTATCATAAGTTATATCCCTTCGAAGTTCCTGACATCGGTGAAGAGTGACCAAGAGGCTAAGGCAAGGCAGGGGTCGGAGAGCTTGTTTCAACCTTGAACATCTTCTCGCTTTCTGATTCCCACAACTTCAGGGCGATCAAACCGACACCACCATCCTTCTCGTATCTATAAGAAGGATGAGATGGACTCCTAGGAAACCCTCTAAGAGCGAGGCAGTGGCGTCCAATCAGACTGAAGCCTGCAAGGCATGCAAGAAGGAGATGGTATCATATCCTCTCCGATATGTTCTGAGAGAGTGATCTAAACTCCGGGAAGAGGCGATATTCATCAACGCATCCAACTGATGAGCTCCTCCTCCTTCCTCGTAAACACCATAGGGAAAGAGGCTCTGAGCATCAAGGTTGAAGCTTGCTCGCCTAAGACCGAGCGCATTGGAAATTAGATCGTCCGATCCAGTTGAAGTAAGAATACTACCTGTCAACCCTAATAGGGACACCCTGTCACGGTGAGTAATATACCGTAACAACTCCTTCACAGCAACTAATGTAATGCACCTCTAGACTCCTAGAAAGTAGGAGCTTGCTCATCATTCTCCGTCTGACCCTTCTCCTTTTATTTCCTTCATCTGACGAAAGGGAAGAGAGAAACCATGACAGACCATCCAAGGAAAAAGTCACAGCTAGATTAGGATTCTTAGTAAAATTTGAAGAAAGACTAAGACGATGAGGATGAGCACTTTTCCTAGATCCTCCCAAACTTATAGGTGAAGGAAAGAGTTTGTCGCCATACCTTGAAAATGTGCGGGCTTCTGAAAATCGGCCCATG
Source organism: Agave tequilana (assembly GCA_038442645.1). Classification (NCBI taxonomy): domain Eukaryota; kingdom Viridiplantae; phylum Streptophyta; class Magnoliopsida; order Asparagales; family Asparagaceae; genus Agave; species Agave tequilana. Next base: position 83,245 of record JAVJIF010018187.1, read on the forward strand.
ACTTGAGAATATAGGCCAATCGAAGAGACAAGAAACCAACCATCACCACTAAGCCGTTATGATGTTGGAAACTAAACTGTTGGTTATACAGGAGCTAGGATTCAAAAATCGACCCCTGACACGACTAGACGATAGCTGGCGACCATAAGCGATACTTCTCATTAATTTCGAGGATCCACAGTGATGAAAAGAGATACGCTAAATGATCTCCTGACTATAAGTACTGAAGATAAAGAAAAAAGACTTCTAGCAGATTTCGCTTTCATACTTCTCTCTACAAACTCTGACAAGTGCGAAAGCGGAGGGACATCTGTAGTGGTCAAAATTTGATCACGCTAGAATAACGATACGTTTCCTGAGATAGGATCATAAACCAATCCTCTAGAATGCAATCCGAAGTCTCCTTCACTCTCCTTTCGAAGACTTCCCATATCTACGACTCTGAGTCCATAACGCCTCCCAAAGGTACTCCGACTCCGGTCCAACAGTCCCACGTGGTAGCAACTCCTTTCATCTCACGGTATGAATATCACAGATCGCGAAGACAGTTAAACGCCTTTATTCCCTACTCGGCCAGGACTCTGTGACGATCCTACAACTCATTAAACAATTAGGGATAATGATGGATAACCCTTCAACATGTCAAATTAATTACCAAGATTCAACCCAGGTGTTACAAAGATTAGCATATTCAAGTCAGTCAGTTGAGATCCTTATCTATCCATATCCATATCGTCACCTTTGTCAGGTGAAAATACGCCTGAGGTTGCTTTTCTAATCCCCAGAGCACATACCATATCACACTAGTATTTTTCCTCTACCAATTTATCACCACAACACACTGGCAGTTTCCTGCTGCCTGGTCCTTCCTCCTTCTCACCTACTGATTCTCACGCCCGAGGGTCTTAGGTCAGTATCACACCGCTGCTCCTGATCTGAAAAGTGTCTTCTTTCTGTGTGCTCTTATAGGTCTGATCGGGAGTGTCCATTTGCTTTTGGCGGAGATTTATCCACCACATATCCATAATTATCCAGCAGTCTGGCTTCTTAGCTCTAGATATTGTCGTTTATTATTAGTAAGATACCCATGTCTGTTGGGACTTGCTCATGTACCCAAATTTGTCCCCAAGTCTCTGGATAAGTTACTGGATCTTTCCTTCAATATCCCGATTAATAGTTTAACCGGTACTCCCCCTTTCCTATTGTATTTTCAGTATTTGCTGTTGAATTATTAGTTGTGCCAGACTATCCAAGTGCAATTCTGAGAAACCTCTGTGCTGAACTTGAATTAGGAGAGTTGAAGTCTCACCAGTAGAAATCAGTCCATCACCGATGGACATCACCGAGGGTAAATTTCCATGGGTAATGTACATTACTCTTGGGGATAATTCGGCAGTGATGAGAATAGGACCAACGAAACTTTTAAATGTTACGAAATGCCATGAAAGAAACTAAAACAATGGGGCTCGCACAGGGACCCCTTTGGGCCAAAATCCGGCGAATTTGCCTCCCCCCACCCCTCCTGCCCCCTCCCGTAACCTCTCTCTCTCTCTCTCTCTCCCCCCCCTCCCCCTTCTCTCCCCCCCACTCCCCCCCCTTGCTCACACGCCTTCATCGAGCCAGCGTCATCGGTCGTCGCCTTTGTTGTCGCCGGTCTCGCTCATGATAAGCCCCCCATCTGCTTTCTTTTTGCTCTCTCTCTCTCTTGTCTTCCCTGCCCCCCTCTGGATTTGCTCTCTCTCCTCTCTGCCCCTCGACCCACAAGGGGGTGTCGTCGCTGCCCCAAGAGGCCTCCACCGCCGCCCTGACGCCCGGAGTTCCCCATCTCTAATCTCTCTCTTGATCTGTCTCTGTTGATGTTTTACCAGTGGTATATTTTAATTTAGTGAACATATGTACCACTACTTGTTCTTCAATCTTGATCAATTTCGTCATTATTTCTTGTTGAAGAAACTTCTCCCTTAGAAAACTGGTGATCTACTCCCGCAAAAAAAGCAATGATGATCTATTAATTTCAATGTGTTCCACCCTTGCATGGACACTATGTTCTATGTTAACTTGTGACTGGGTGATAGTCAATGTAGAGGTACTACATGGTCTCTGGTTGATGTAAATCCCCCATCTACAAGAAGTAAAAAGAATTGAACAAGAATTCAGAATACATGTAGTTTAATACAAAATTGACAATAAACTGAAACTAATATGCTAAAACAACGACACATAGAGCATGGTATCACGATCTCCAGCCTTACTAGGAAAAATTATTGAAAGAAAGATATGGTTTCTTGTTCCCACGGAATGCTCTCGCCTTTAGAAAGAAGCTCCAAATAGTTGTACCTCGAGAAAGTAAACAATGGGGGATTAAAACGGGCTAGTGTAGTAATCAAGTCTTGATTCGGGCGTGTTTGGTTGCAAGGAAGTGGGCAGAAGTAAGAAAATGGGGAAGTATAATTGCTCACTTCCCTATCTATCCAAACACCGGAAAAGGAAAATAAGAAAACCCCTTTTCCTTTTCTCTTTTCTCTTTTACACAACCATTTCCTCACTTTCAGAGTGCTACAGTTAATTTTGTGGTCATGTAAATCTCATTTGTAATAGTTGTAGTACAAAACAGTTAATTTTTTAATTATGTAATCTCACTTGCATTCTAATTACAGTCCATTTTTTATTTTCTTAATTAATTTTTATTTTAATATTATTTTGCGGTTAACTTTGTGGTCAACTTTTCCTGTTCCACTTTCACATTATCATCCAAACACCGGAAAACTTACTAACCAATTCCCAAGTTCCAAAGGGAACTATCACCACTTCCTTATTCACTTCCTCACTTCCACCCTTAACCAAACATGCCCGAAATATGCATGCAAAATTGAAAAAAAGAAAAGCAACTTGCAAAAGTCATGCAAAAATATGGGTTGCCTATGTAAGATGAATATGCAGAGAAATATGAAAACAATAAACATTCGAAGTGATGAGATATGGATGCAAGAGCTATGATGTGATTGAACCTATGATTAGACTAGAATTGTGATTAGACTAAAACTGTCACTAAGCTAGAATTATTGTTAAACTAGGGTCTGTTTGGTTGTCGTAATTGGCCGTAATTCGTAGTTATAATTGGTAAAGTCTTTTACAATTGTAAATGAGTTACATGTATGTAAATTTTACGGTATTTGGTTGGTAATATAAAATTGTAAAGTGGGAAAGTGTATTGTACTTTACGGTGTTTGGTTGTCGTAATATATAAGTCGTAAGTAAAAAAATTGATCACAAAATTAACTATTTGGTGATTTTAAAAGTTTTAATACTGCAAATAATATTAAAAAAGTTAAATATTAAAAATTTTAATATCAATATAAAAAAATATTACAAATTCGTATGACCACAAATTAACTGTAACTGGGCTGTAAGTGAGTGGTAACTGGGTTGCAAGTGAGTGTTAATTGAGTTACGTAAGTCTTTTACGAATTACGGTCCAAACAAACGCCGTAGTTGTAACTGGGTAGTAAGTCATTTACGAATTACGGAGTTTTACGCGAAACAAACGGCCCCTAACTATGATTACATCTGTTTATTTCGTCATAAAAAACGTAACAGTCAGTAATTCGTAAATGACTTACAACCCAATTATAAATACGGCGTCAGTAATTCGTAATGACTTACAACCCAATTATAAATACGGCGTTTGTTTGGATCGTAATTCGTAAAAATTACGCAACTCAAGTACCACTCACTTGCAACACAATTACCACTCATTTACAGCTCAGTTATAGTTAATTTTGTAGTCATGCAAATTTGTATTATTTTTTATGTTAATATTAATTTTTTTATTATTTAGCATTTTTAATATTTATTTGCAATATTAAAACTTTTTAAATGACCAAATAATTAATTTTGTGGTCAACTTTTTCACTTACGACTAACACATTACGACAACCAAACACCGTAAAATACAATACACTTTCTCACTTACAATTTTATATTTCCAAGTAAAATTTACATGTATGTAACTCATTTATAACTGACTTTATCAATTACGATTTACGAATTACAGCCAATTACGACAACTACAGCTAAATTATAACTACAACTAAACTAAAGTACAACTATAGCCACATTAAATCTTACTTATTATAAGAAAGAAAAAGAGGAGTTGAGAAAGCTTCCTTGCCATCGTTTGTGTGGAGATCCCATGCCACGAACTTCACCGCCCGATGCTCGTACAGAGATTTTAGAGAGAGGAGAGAGGATTAGGCTCACTGTCAAAGACTTTGCTGGACCTAGACCCAAAATTTGGAGTCCAAGCCTCATGTATCTGAGGGAATTTTGCTCAGGATTTTCTGTGCTCGAAAAGGCCGTAGGAGGGTTGCTTATATAGGCACATGAGGTGGAATATGGCATGGTACAACTGATGTGGGACTAAAGTATCCGGAGCCTTAAAATAATATTTTTCCAAGTCGGAGAAGAAATCTGTGGTGACCGCTGAGTGTTGTAGATGCTTAAGAGTTGAATGATGCATATGGGGAATTTTCCAGGACCGTGAAATGGTCAAAACGGGATATCAACACTAGTAACTTCTTAACAAAAAGGTGGGAAAAGAAAAGTCGGGACTTGCAATTTCCTGGTAAATTTATGTGCTTATCTATTTGTTCATTTTATTCAGTTATGCTATAGGATATGGGTATGTAAAGAATCCTAACCCCATGATTAATCCTTAGATTTAAGATCCTAATCTGGTGTGACCTTGTCCAGGGTTTACAAAACAAGCAAAGAAAGACAACCGAGTCTTTTATCAGAGACCGTGCTCCACAAGATCATATTGAATACATGGAAGAAAACACGAGAGAATAATTTACGTGATTCTATCAAGCCCGACCTACAACCGCATAGAGAAAATTGAGAGATATATACTATAAAAGCAAAGATTACAAGAGAGAAATATCATACCCAACCATCATTTTCTATTACCAACCATGAATATTGAGAACTAACCTCACAAAAATTTAAACTCATACATTAAAGAAAAACTCCCTTTCCTATGATAATTTAATTACCCGTTGACGCGAGCATATTGTAAGAAAATTATGTCTTGCATTCATCTTCAAATCCTATTAGGCTTATCCATCATATTAGATTTTAATTTCATTTTAGATTTAACTTTGAATATTTCCTGGAATTCCTACAATAAATATGATTTTCGAGCTCTCCTAATCAATTAAGAATTAGTATTAGGATTCCTAATCAAACCAAACTAGATTGGGGCAATAACTATAGAAGTTTGGAGAATCTTTGGATCAAACATTCTAATATGTGTTGCTTAGGGATTTTGTAAATTTTGGTTAGGAGTTTATTTGTAAATTTGATTCCCCTTCGTAAGTCACTTAACGAGAGTATTAAAGAGTCACTGGAGATAGTCTATTGAAGTACTTCTGTTTTTGATAGAGTGACTATTCGACCGTCTTCACCAATGGATGTAGGCCTTTTAGATGAACCACCTAAATATTATATTTGCTCCTCTCTCTCTTATTCTCTGTCCAATTATATTTAACTTAGTTGTTCTTTACTTTGCATCTTGCGTTTTTTCTCTGCTTTGGTTTCTCACACATCTTTTGTTGGCTTTATCTACAAAGAGATATTCATGGCTTTGTGTTCTTGAACCTTCTCCATGTTTTTCATCTGGGTTTACTTTAAAACCATTTAAACATGATTTTTTTTTCCCTTTCAATATTGAGTCTTACTTCATCACTGAAGGAAACATATCTTAGAGCTTTTATTATGCCCTTTCTGCAAAGTAACTGTAGGGACTTTTGTGAACAAGATCAGTCTATTATTAACGCCATTCATGTGTTGCACCATCATACCTCCACTTGGAACAAAGTTTTTTTAACCTTCAGTTTAACATGGAATTTTCAATGTCGTCAACGACACTACACATGTGCGTTGTATTCTACCTTAACTTCAAATCTATCAAAGACACTATGGAGACACCAACATCTTAAAACCAAGGTTGGGACTGCCATTGGAGTACCTTGTTATTGATGATCGATGGGAAGCATGGACGAAAATATGTATTTTGTAAAATTAGTGAAAGTATGTGTGCTTTAGCTTCCTTTATACTTCTGTTATAGTATGGAGGCTAAACAAGTCAAATTCACATGGATGGGAGGCAATAGAAACATTAACAGTTCATGTCGCGTGATTGTTAACCAGTTCTTATTTGTTCAGAAGAGAAAAGAAACCAAAACAAGAAGAAGAAGAGATAGGAGATGAAAGTATGAAAAGAAAGAAAGATAAGTTTGTGGGTTGGAACTATTTCTAAAACAAAATGAAAAGAGAAAGAAATCTCATAGTTACTAACTTTTAAATACTCACTAAACATGCTAGCATATTGAGAAATAGTTGCCTCACATAGATCCTTGAACATCACTAACCTTGTCTCCAAGAGCTTTTCAAAGCATGACACAAAAGGTTATTCTCCACATCAAAACTAGACTAACAAGGTGCAAAGTACAATTAATCCATCAAAACTGATTAGAGGCAAGCATGACATAAAGTATGAAATGCAAGTTAGCTTGTTAGAAGTTAAGAATTAGACCCATTATCATGAGTTGCAAGAACAAGACCTTGCAGAGACTATTAAATTCATGTGCATTATCAATTAAGTGTTAGATGTTAGTGGTTAGAAGTTAGTCACCATGAGAGAAAACTAACTAATCATCATGTTATAAATTGAGAAGAAACCATGAAAGGAAAGGATGAACTTTTTATAGATTGTCACTCTCTATTACAATAACTCTTTTCTCTCCAGAATCAAACTCAGCCTTACTACATGATCTAAAAAAGGGAAAAATACAAAAAAAAAAAAAAAAAGAAGAAGTTGAAGAAGAAAAAAATCCTAAACTACACTGTAGAGAAGAAACCCCAGCTACTACTATCCTCTCCTCCCGAATTCTTGCCATCAAATGTAGTATTTATAGGCATGGGGAGCTGGGAATCCTCAAGAAGAAGCCATGCGTCGAAGATCGGGGCCTCTGGCCCTGGTCTTGCCAGAGAACGCGGAAATAGCTAGCTGCATTTTCGTAGCTTGATCAGGGCAGAGGCCCTGATTTTTTGCCAGCTGGTTTGTTTTGCTTCTACGAGCTTATGTATATTTTCATAATTGTGCATTTTGGACCAGTATTTCTCCAAATATAGCTTTAATATGGGAGTCCAATGTGTTTTTCTAGAAGCTCTTTGCCTTTACCTCCAAGATATCCGGATTAATTACCCAAATAGGTTTAATTAAGCTGTTATTATAGCTTTGCCCCTATACTCTTGAATATCTGCATAAGAGAGCAAAACACAGGTTATTAAGCGGTATTTTATTAAACCGACAGGAAAGTGCAATTGAAAATGCAAAATTGTAGACTAATCACACCCCTACACTTATCTTTTGCTCGTCCCGAGTAAAAAAGAAAATGGAAAAACTAAACTACGAATGTTATTAAACCACTTTCGTAGGTGACGCGATTTTCATTGAGCGTGTGCAACAAATCTTTAAACCTCTAGGTTTTTCATAGAGGAGGAATTATATTCTCTTTAGGGTTTTTAGTAGATTACATCCAAAAAATCCATAAAATAAGAATATAAATGTTAGTATTTTTAAGACACATTTTGAAAGAGAGAAAACTTTTTGAAATTTTTTTGCAAAAATTAAGTGATCTAAGGTCATAGGTTAACCTAAACTATTTATCCCTAATTTGACTCTCCATGTAAGAACTTGTTAACAATCAAGGTTAAGAAATCAAGACTAAATTGATTATTTGATCTTTCATAAATCTAGATAATATACACTTGTATATTTTTTAACTTGGACTATGATGTTATTATTTTTATATTTTTTATTTTCTTAGTTTTATTAGGCTTTCTAGTCTACCCATGTAGCGAGCATTTAACCGATGACTCCCAAATCAAATGGTCTTAGGGAACCAGATGAGAAAACATCCCTCAGGTTTAAGGACTCAACTAAACAAGGCCACAAACTAAAGGGTTTATTGTTTTGACCACTGTTAGGTGTGACTAATCATACTTCTTAAGACACAATTAACCAGCTTAATTAGTGGCCAAGTATTTTTATAATATAATCTTTTATAAGGGTATTTAAGTCTTTATTTAGTCCCTCAATATATAAGTCCATATATCTCTAAGGTAAAAAATTCAAAATCAAATTATCTTTCTAATCTTTCTTCCTTACTCTAAAAAATCAAACAATACCTCTTATTTTGATTCAAATTAAGAAATCATAATCAAGACTTCCCTAATTCCTATAAATAACCTAATTTTCTTAAAAATGGATCAAATATTTTTCGCTTTTTCAAAAAGTTTGTTAAGAAAGGAAATATTTTATACAAAAGGGCAAATTCTAAGAATATCCTAGAAGAAGTGAAAAAGAAAGAAAATCTAAAAACTATACATTAGTAGACTCTCTCTTGTACTTATCTCATACATTATCTTCAATACATCGTGAATATATGTATGCATGAAAATAAGAAGGGAAGGAAAATTCACCTTAAGGTGGTGATTCTGGTGGAGGACTAATTAATGCACGAAATGTGACCCAATCAAGAAAATATAGAGTTCGTAGGAACCCACCAGTGACCTCTCTAATATAACTCAGTAATTGATTGTATACATGTATGACTTTTATTAGAAAATTAACCCTATCAAATTTTCAATTTTGAAAAATAATTTATAAGTAATGTTTTTCTACACCTTTATCCCAGAATGAAATGTGATATGATAAAATGATTGATTTGGACTCATGAGATACATGAACTAACATCGACTCAAGAAATTAACTAAAATCCACTAAAGATTCTTGAGTCAAGATTGGTTCAAAAATGGGTCCAAATTAAAAAAATCATTTTCCCTTAATAGAATGTGATTTTGCAAGATTGGTATTCAATTTCAAGAATTATAGGTATAAGAATCAAAACTAACTCAAATATATTACTCAATCTACGTAACAATACAAAAATCGATATTTATTCAAAATTTGGAACCGAATCATACAATTGAGGATCGGGTCACATTCATGTTCGAGTTCTATTTCATAAAAATTAAAACTTGCCAAATTGTCAATGGGCCTCTCAAAAGTATTGAATCGGTCATGTTCAATTATGGTGATCTTAAAAGAATGTTATTTAATTTCATGATGTACGAGCATAGGATTCAATACTGACTCGTGGAAGTGATTAAAACTGGGTAAAGATATCGAAGTTAATATTGAGTTAAGAAGTGGAATTGAATTACCAAGTTAAGGTTCAGAACCACAATCATGCTCAAATTCAATTTCAAGAAAGGGATAACTCACCAAAATGTTCATATGGTTCTCAAAATTTTGATTTTGGTCAAGTTCAAATGGGTGTAATGAAATTAAATCTTAGTTTCCAAAACAGCATGATTCCTGGGCCAGATCGATAGAGTTAGAGAAACTAGTAGTGATCAAAGTTTGATAAGAGGGAGTTTCTCATTCCTATAAGTGTGGATTAATTGACTTTGTTGTGTTCTAACCTATCGATAGACTGGGTAACAGAATTTTGAGCCTGAATCATGTCTTCCATATTCTACGCAAATTAGTTCTTCTTGAAAAGGTGAGCATGAATGTTGGTTTTGAAAATTGCGGTGAAATTGTGAGTCCATCAGATTTTGAGATTGTCACTCGGACTCACGCAAGACTTCTATACTCATTTCTAACATAGATTTTCTTGCAATCGATTGTTTTAAAGAAAGAGTATATGAAGCTTGGGTTTAAAAAAATTATGAGTCCGTCATGATTTGAGATTCTCACTCGGACTCAAGTAAGAGTTCCATACTCATTTTCAAGACTGATGGTTGTTCATTTAAAGAGGTGGGAATGAGTATGAATCTTGAAAATAATGGTGAGTCCAACATGTTTTGAAATTATCGCTCGGACTAACATAAGACTTCTATACTCTTTTCTAACATAGATTTTTCTTCAATTGGGTGTTCTAAAAAAGGAGTATATGAAACTTGATTTTGAAAAAATGTGAAAAGTGTGAGTCAAACATGTTTTAAAATTATTGTTGGGACTTAAGCATGACTTCTATGGCTTTTATACTCTTTTCTAAATTAGATTCTTCTTCAATTGGTGGTTTTGAAAATAGAATATATGAAGCAAATTTAGGGAATAATTGCGGATAAGGTGTTTGAAAATTAGACTAGGGGAGGTGAATCCCCATTGACTCTGTGAAGAGTGAAAATTATTCTGAAATTTTGGTCATAAGATTGGAGGTATGGGTTATATTGAGTCAGACACATCCAATCTGGCCTATTTGGTTGGTTCATATTGTACAAAGCTGAGTTGGAGTTATCCGAAATAAATGAGATCGGGGTGAAATATGATTTCATATTAGGACTGAAAAAATTATTGTTGAAATCCATTTCACAAACAAACACAAACAAAAAAGAAAAAACAAACAAACAAATAAAGATATAAATAAAAAAAATCAAACAAGCCTATGCTAGGGTAGACCTAGACGACTCCTAACTAGTCGAGTGTTCAGGAGAAGGATATTGCAGTTACTGACCACGAGCTAATCGGCCAGGTAGGGGCAAAATTCAGTGAGAGGTATCCTTGCGTAAGCAACATGCCTTAATTACATCAAACCACTGAATCTTCAAGGCTTAACCTCTTAATTTTAAATCCTTAGACACTGATTTAGTAAGAGTCCGGTACTAA
>JAVJIF010018188.1:0-55908 GCA_038442645.1 Agave tequilana
CTGAGAATGTGAGAGCCTAGGCTCTGATACCATCCTGTAAAGTCTCGATCCCGCGGGTACAGAGACGTTACTACAACGGATATACGCAGGTCAGAAACACCCTCACGTACATACGCTAAGCATCAGTACAGGCAAGAACCAGAGTTCAGATAACGTGGTGTATCATGCATTCCAACATATGAGTACAATTATAAGTTATCACCATATGTGATACAATATTACAAGAATATTACATCACCGATAAGAGCAAATGCGAGAATACAAAGGGATGTACAAGTATGAATAATACAAAAGGCGCTCATGAGTTTACAGAAGGAAAACTCGAGAGACACGCAGGAGGGCCTAGAAGAATTAGGCTTTGGATGGTCTGCCGCTGATCCACGATTCAGCTGTTCATCTCCAATCAACACCCGGGAGAATCTATAAGCTCCAAGCTCTGAGACCTGAACATGAGGATCCAGAGGAGTCGGAACTCCCTAGCGAGTGGTGATGCTAATGCCAAATGGCGTGTATAGATAAGCACATGTGTATCGATAAATCTGAATCATAAACATACATTGAAAACCGTATTGTGAACACAAGCATACAGAAGTAGGTAGATATATAGCAAGCGATAAGTAGGGAATACTCATGGTATGATAAGATAAGAGCAGAAGACTGGTGGAATAGAATACAAGTGGTAAAATAGAATGTAAGCAGTTATAATATAGTAATGATCATAAAACCGAAAATCCGAAGTGAAATCCGATGGAAGCAAACTCGGCAAAGCATACAACAGATCTACAGTTAGCATCTTTTATTATTATTATTACTTGTCTTACCCAGATATCTAAATATGTGAACTAGCATCCTAACACACATATGTCCCCATCTGAGTAAAGAAAAGTTATTATTGGAAACTAATAAGGGTATCAACGAACAATATTTACAGTGGGTCCCGCACATGCCCAGACTATGGTCCAGGGTGTTCCATTGTTGATATATGGAACCGACCTCAAGGCCTACAGGAGGGTCTTATAGGATGCCATTTTCAAGATGGTACGAAGAAGGAGGGAGCCAGCACTCTCCTCGGTCGCCTGGAGGCCCTCAGGTCAGACCGGAAGTTTTAATTGCACAACATACCTAATACCACTGTAAACACGAACACATATTGATAGCCGCAACATTCTCCAACCCGGTGTAAGTTATCCCATTTTATGGTTTATTAGATAATTATCAGATTTCAGGAATGAGCAGGTACAAGCCAGGAATATCAGAAATACAGGTGTATCAGGAGTACGGTTTGTACTAAAATATATCAAGATGTAAATAAGATGTCAGGTCTGAAAGTACACCTAGAGGGGGTGAATAGGTGTATAGATAATCTATGAACAATAATGCGAAAATAAAAAATCTAAACTAACACACTTAGTGTAACCAAAGAGTGTAGCCGAATTCCCGGTGAAGGGCTCTGAACTAACTCCTCTTGATTCCTCTAAATAAGAGTTGAGTTGCTATATGAAGCTCTCTTAGTTAAACACAAGTGAGGCACACAAACAAACCAAGCATGTATATGATATGATAATATGAAGCAATGCACAATGTAAGAGAGTGAGAGTAAGAGAAAGTGGATCAAACGCAAACACCAAGATATGTTTCGAGGTTCGAGCACACAGCTCTACGTCCCCCGCCTTCACATAGAAGGATTTTCATTAACTCGTCCACATAGGACTTCCCATACAGAGAACCTCTACTGAGGATTTGGGGCAAATACAATCGGGAGTACACAACTCCTCTCTCAACCAATACAATCTCTACTCTTAGAGGCAAGGCACAAAATAAATCACCTCTACACTCAGAGGGATAGGCACAAAGCCACTCAAACACAATCACCTCACACTTGAGGGATTCCAACACAATCTCCACCTCTTACTAGAGGGAGCCAAATACCACTTCCACTATCACATCACACTTGAGGGATAACAATTCAATCACCTCTCACTAGAGGGATATCACAATCAATGGAAGGTTTACAACTTGGTGATCACAAAGACCACAAACAACTGTTGGCCCAAAGGCCTATCACCCTAGTTTTGATGATGATCAACTCATGAAGTTATGATTACTAATGATCTTGTGTTTAATTAGTGACAGATTCCTTATCAAGATCTTAGTAGGTGTGGAGCTTCAACAAAGGATAAAAAGTCAAGTTGGAAGCTTGCACCGGTTGATTCACGAGCCTATGCATCAAGACCACATCTAGAGATGAGCTCGGTGGATTGCATGTGGACCAAGTCAAGAAGATGAGAAGCCTTCAAGTGAAGACTTCAAGAAGATGAAGACTTGTGTCTAGGTATAAGATTTTGTTTTTGTTTTAGAAAAAATGTAAAGGATAGATAGTTGGTGGATTGCTCAAGTCTATATCACACACACACTCTTGATAGAACTCTTGATAGAATGATTTTCATAAAAGATTTTCCTAGTTAAGAAAAATTTTTATTTGTGATAAAATACAATTTGGTTTTTGGTATTCATGTATACATATCTTATATCCAAAACCATGTTTAGAGCCTTATGTCAAAATCTAGATATTCATCTTATTTGTGTAGTGGATCATATCCATACACACTTTGCTTTATAAGTTCAAAATATCTTGTTTTTGTATTTTGTGAAGTTATGGAAAAACAAGTTTTAGAAAAACATATTTTTAGAAAAACAGTTTTTATTGATTGAAACTATTTTTCTGGATTTACTGTGAATTTCTGGGATTTTATTAAGCCAAAAGACCAATCCTTAATCCCTATTTTCTGGTTCTGCCAGTTCTGATTTTTCAGAACTGACAGAGGCCGGTCGACCGGGTCGGTCGACCGGACGTGCACAACGTGCACGCCAGTGTGCACTGGAGATCGGTCGACCGGACCGGTCGACCGCTTCAGAGAGCTTTGCTCTCGGGAAGTATCGGTCGACCGGGCCGGTCGACCGACAGAGAGTTTACTCTCTTCTCCAGTTGCTCGGTCGACCGGGCCGGTCGACCGGAGGCTGCAACGGTCAGATTTTTGACCGTTGCCGGTCGACCGGACCGGTCGACCGGTAGCACTGACAGAGCCCAACGGCTAGTTTTTTCTGGCCTCTATAAAAGGGGGTTTTGTCATTGTTTTGAGCCAAAATTTTAGGAGAGCTTTTGTCCAGTTTTTCCCATTCTTTTCAGAAAGTTTTCTCCACATATTTGAGAGCAAATACTTCCAATCAAATAGGAAGAATTTATCAAGAGTGATAAAAGTGATTTCTTGAGTTTTTCACCATAGTTCTTTTCCTTGATTTCTCACACTACACTTGAGCATCCATTGTCATATCTATCCTATAGGAGAGCTGTAGTGAGAGTTTGTAATTGGTGATCAAGTGTTTAGATCACCAAGAGATCATTTCTTGTTCTTTGAGATGGCGGACGGTTGTGTTCGCGGTTTGATTGAGGGTCCTAGTGAGGACTTGGTGTTGTTGGGTCCTAGTGAGGACTTGTAGCTTGAGGTGCGGCCTCGACGAGCCGGTGGGCTTGTGGTGTGTAAGGGACTTTGGGAGTCCGAGGGCTTGTAGGTGTTGCGGCACCAAGGAGAGATCCGGTTGGATCGTGCATAGTGGAAATCCTTCGTGTGTCGAAGGCGGGGATGTAGAGCAAGTGTGCTCGAACCTCGAAACAAACCCTTTGTGTTTGCGATTGCTCACTCTTGCTCTCTTTCTCTTTTTGTCTCTATTTTATATCTTGCATTCAATTTATTGTGTTCATCTTATATATGCATGATATATTCCCTTGTGCTCATAATTGATATACATACTTGCTTGGGATTGTTGTTAACACTAGTATTCAACCAAGAGAGCCAACGCGGCACCTCAACCCATTCAAGGGGAATCTAGAGGAGTTTGTCCAGAGCCTCGCAAGGGGAATTCGGCAACACTCTTGTGTTATACATAAGTGTTTAATTAAAAGAAGTTTAATTTGGTCAACTTAGTTTTAATTCCGCATTATTTGTTCATAAGTGACCATTAGATTAGCCATCACCTATTCACCCCCCCTAGGTGATCTTACAACAACTTCTTTTCCCACAAAACAAAGGATAGAAGATAAGCTCAAGTATGAGAAACAAAGAGTTTGAAAATCAAAATCACAAAGAAAAACTCTTGGGAAAACTTCTAGAATTGATATAAAAATGAAGACCAAAAACAATCCCAAAGACTTTCTTTTTTTTTTTTTGAATTTTCCAGCCCTTTAAAACAAAATAAAAATGAAATCTTTAGGCTTAAAAACTCTTTTGAAAACTTGTATTAAACACTTGAGAATATGAGAAATTTTAGCTCTTGAAAATCTTGTTAAAAATCAACTCAAATGGGGGTATTTATAACCCCATTTGAATCTGCCCGTTGGCAGCTGAAAAGGGCATTTTTGCCCTTCCAGTCGACCGACGGTTGACCGGCCAACGGTCAAAAAAGTGACTATTGAGCCCTCCGGTCGACCGCCCGGTCGACTGTGCCAGATCCAGAGAGCAATTGCTCTCTGGCCGGTCGACCGGGCCAAGGTGAACGGTCGACCGCCCGGTCGACCGGCCGCAACCGAGAGTGGGCTGACTTCAGTCGGTCGACCGCTCGGTCGACCGGCCAAATCACTTGGCCTTTGTGCACGTCTTGTGCACATCGATCGATCGGTCCGGTCGACTGACCACTGGTCCAGTCGACCGTCCCGGTCGACCGCCAGAGCCTGGCAGGGCAAATTCAGGATTTAAAAACTCGATATTTTAACTTCAAATAAATCCTATAAAATCACATAAATTCCACAAAAATCAGTCCTTGTATTATCTTTGAAATACAAATATGTGTGACAAAAATTCAACACATATTTCAAACTTTTTTAACCATTTTTGTGACTTGGAAAATTTGCCTTAAACCAAAATCATATTTTCTAAAACTTGAATTTTTGAAATAGAAATCCGATTTTTTCAAAACTCATGTAAATACAAAAACATGATATTTAAATAACTTTGAAGCATATTGTATATGGATAGAATCCAATAGTCATGAAAGATATTATATCTATGTTTTTGACATTAAATCCAAAAATAGGTTTTGTCTAAATACAAAACTCCAAACACATGAATTGTGTATCAAATAAGTTTTTCTAAATAGATGAAGCATATATGTATATAGATCAAATCTAATATACATTAAACCATGTAAACTTGTTTTGATTCAATTCTATTCATGAAAACCAAGATCGGTTAAACCGAAAATCAAAACCAATAACATGAAACTTAAAACAAGTGTGTGTTGTGAACTTGAGCATATCACACTATCTAATCTTTACAATGGATCTAAACTAAATCTTAAACTAAATAAACTGAAGCCTTCTTGTAGAACGCCGTCTCCAAGTTGACTCGATCCAATGAGCTTGACTCCAACCGAGTGATAGATATGATCTTGACGCTCGAGCTCTTAAATCACCATGTGAAAGCTCCAAAACACCTTTGTTGAAGCTAATCACCTACTAATATCTTGGTTAAATATTTGAAACTAAATATCACAAGATTATTAGTAAACTATAACTACATGAGTTAATCATCAGTAAAAACTAGAGTGGAAGGCCTCTGGGCCAACAATCTCCCCTATTTTGATGATGACAAAACTCATGGAGTTATATATGCATGGATTAAAGTTAAGCTTCAAAGAAGCTCCCCCTTAACTCATGCATAGCAATAAACAATAAGATATGCAATGAATGTTAAACATGAATATGCATAAACATGCATAAAATAATGAAATAAACATGCTCTTGATACCAAAATTTTAAAACAAATTACTTTTCCCTTTTTAAAATAGACATGTTCTTAGATACCAATTGAAAATATAAATTTAAAATAAACATGTTCTTTAAGTAATTGCTCTTGATACCAATAAAAATTTCAATTTGAAAGATAATCAATAAAAGCTCTTGAAACCAATTGAAAGATAATCAATAAAAGCTCTTGATACTAACAATAAAAATTTTAATAAAAGCTCTTGATATCAATAAAACAAAACAATAAAATATGTTCTTGATACTAATATCCATACTTTTGATACCAAATTCAACAAAATATAAAACAAACTTTCTTGATCCAATATGAAACAAACTTTGATATAAACTCAAAACAACAAAATATGTTCTTGATACTAATATCCATGCTTTTGATACCAATATCAACAAAAAATAAAATAAACTTTCTTGAAACTAATATGAAACAGACTTTGATATAAACTTATAAATAAACATGCATATATACTCAAATACTTCTCCCCCTTTTTGTCAATCATCAATAAAGGGGTTAAAGTAAACAATAAAACAATATTCTCCCCCTTTTTTGTCCGAAACAAAAATCATTAAAGGGTGAAATCAAATCAAAATATTATGATACCAATTGAAAAAAATATATCAATTTAGTGCATCATGATACCAATTGAAGATAAACAAATAGGTAAACCAATCAAAAAAAATTTGAAGATACTAATTGGAAGTAAATAAAACATTTTGAAGAAACCAACCAAAAAAGATTTTGATATCAATTGAAAGATGTAAACATATAGGTAATCTTGATACCCAATTGTAAAAATTAGTAGCAATTGAAAATATTTTACATTTTTGATACCAATTTGAAAAACATAAACCAATCTTTTTGGTTAAACATTAAACTCATTTTACAATAGAGATACCAAATAGAGAATAAATCAATTTAATGTTTTTGATACCAATATTGAAAATGAAACATGTACCAATTGAAAATAATGAAAACATATACCAATTGAAAATAATTTTCATTAGGAGCGTATGATACCAAAAAAAATCAATATCATTTTTTAAACATATTCAACATAAAGTGCGAGTAGAAAACTAAAGGTAAACAAAATCAATTAAAAGGTGAAATATGAATTTTTCCCCCCTTTATGAAATACTAAACAAAATGATGCATAAGTTTGTATAAGATTCCAATTAAAAAATGATCAATTGAAATATAATTGTCATTTAAGGAATCAAGCTTAGCATAATCAAAATTTGTGCTCAAGATATAGAGATATAGTAAGCGCAAATAAAAGTAAATACCTATATGTATATGTGTTTGTGTGTGTTTTAAGTAAATACCAATCGAATTGATACTATTTGAAGTTTATGTTTTTATAATTGTATGCTTAAACTTAAAGTTATATGAGTATACAAAAAGAATGTCAATAGTGATACCAATTGAAAAGATACAATGATATCAATTGAAAACACAATAAGATCAAGTGTATAACTCATACATCCTACCACCCATTTTATGCACATGTTTTAAATAGTTTTTCAATAATGAGCATACAAGGCATGATCGCCCAACTAGTCGCCCTTAGAAGGGTAGAGGTTTTCAAAAGTAAGTTTGAAAATAATATAACACATTTGAAAACTCTACCATATGAAGAATACCGTAACTAGTTATATAATAAAATATGAAAACTAGTACGAAATTCTTCAAGAAAGGAATAAAACAAAAATATATTTCATGAAAAACATGTAAATCACACGATCATCAACACTCAAAAACTATAAGGTACATATCATACTCATAAAAATAAAATCATGAGAAAACTTTAAGTAAAGTGAGTGCATAAGAGTTATATGAACTACATTATCACGAAAATAGGCAATCAGGCTCAATGTGAAATTCCTTAAAACAAGAAAATCATCAAAATAATTTAATCTTTAAGGTATATGTATGTTTTGTACAAACTAAAGTATACATACATATTGAAACATAAACGAGTCCACAAAAGTATATGCATGAAGACAAGTGGATCAAGGATGTATATGTATAACTAATAGTTTAGACAAAATGGACATATACATGAAGTTTAACATAAACATGTCAAAAATATGGAATACAAGTCAAAATGTATGAATCATCAAAAGTAGACTATGCTAGTGCATCTAATAAGTACAAATGAGCCATTTAGCACAAACATATAATAATCTATTTGTAGCTCACTAATTGTACAAGTATATATCCAAGTTTTAATGAAAACTAACATCTAAACATGTAGTCATAACATGAAGCATAGAAATCAAAACAAAACTTATAAACATACATATGATTATTATGTAAATGAACATGCATTAGATTTATGATATACACAATAGCTAAAACAAATGTGAGAATCACAAAAGTATAAGTCCATATTAAACATGGGTGATCTCAAATACTAATCATGCATATCACAAGTCTAATAATCATGACATTTAACGTACTAATCATGAAATATCAAAACATGCTAAAAATGAATAATATGAAAGCATGTAAACATAATGAGGAGTAAGAGATCGTTACTAAAACTGATAGGGCACATCTCCATATCTCCAAACCAAGGTGGTCCTCCCACCAAACTCCCCTTGAAAGTGACGCATCCACCTCAAGGCATCATCAATCTCACGTCATGTGAGAGCCTACACCTACATCAAATAAAATAGGAGTGGTCTTTAGTACTCATATTCTTTTGGGTCCATGAGGGTTAGCTCCTTTCCTAACCCAAACAAATTTATTTGCCAAATTTGAATCATGTATCCTATCATAACAAAATTTAGCAAGGTGGCCCTTACGTTCACAATGTGTATAAGTGTACACATGAGCATACAAAGTGTTATGGGTGTGAACGCGGGAAGCATGTGTATGCCGTGATTTGTATGCATGCAAAGGAACTTGTTTCTTTCAAAACATAGATTCCAAACGTGTATGGTTCATAGCACAATGGCTCAGAGTGGAGCACAAACAATCAACACTTTTCTTCAAAATATTTATATCATTTTTAATACTTGAAGATAAAGTGGAGCATGCAATAGGTGAGCTAGAATGTGAAGCTACACTAGCATGACAAACATGAGAATCTAAATCTTTTTTCAAAGAAATATTTTTCTTGGAATCCAAATCCTTTGAAATAGAAACAATTTTTATTTTTAAAGATTCATTTTCTTTTACAATAAAATCAACTTTTGAAGATAAAGCCTCATTTTTCTTTAAAACATTTTCACAATCATTTTTACTTTTTAAAATCTTATTTTCATTAAGGGCAAGTTCAAGTTGGGATTTAAGTGAGTCACGTTCACTTGAAATCTCATTCCTCTCTTGCAAAACAACATCAAGCTTAGAAGACAAGTTTTCATTTTCTTTGTTAAGTTCAAAACTCTTCTTTTTCAATGCTTTATATTTTTCTAATAATTTTTCACAAACAATAGAAAGTTATTCATTTAATGCATCGACATCAATAATATCATATCCTGAAGAACTAGCACAATCATCTAGTTGAGTATCCGAATGTACCTCAAGGGAGTCATTCCCTTGGACAATGTAGCATCGTTGTTCGGATTCATCCTCACTAGATTCCTTCTTCATTTAGATTGGCAATTGAAGCTTGGAGGTGGTCAACGTGTTCCACACTATAAAGACGGAATCACAGTGAGAAACCATATTTAAATATTCTTTACTAAGAGATGCTCTAAGTGCCTTTAGGGCTAGTGCATTGGCCTCAATATGCTTGCTATTATCAAGATAGGATTTCTTAGTAGCGGTAAGGAAAACATGCAAGCCTAGGGTTTTTAGGTACATGGACATCCTAGCCTTCCAAACAAGAATGTTGGAAGTATCAAACATAGATGGAGTCATGAAGTCCATGAGAGCACATAATATGAGTGCAAATGCAAATGATAGATTAGCAAAACTAAGAACACACTCCTAGGTGGTTAAACCTAATATCAGGAGCGTACGCTCTGATACCAATTGAAAGTACACCTAGAGGGGGGTGAATAGGTGTACGGCTAATCTATGAACAATAATGCGGAAATTAAAAACTTAAACCAACACACTTAGTGTAAGCAAAGAGTGTAGCCAAATTCCCGGTGAAGGGCTCTGGACTAACTCCTCTTGATTCCTCTAAATAAGAGTTGATGTGGTATATGAAGCTCTCTTGGTTAAACATAAGTGAGGCACACAAACAAACCAAGCATGTATATGATATGATAATATGAATCAATGCACAATGTAAGAGAGAGAGAGTAAGAGAAAGTGGATCAAACGTAAACACCAAGATATGTTTCGAGGTTCGAGCATACAGCTCTACGTCCCCACCTTCACACAGAAGGATTTCCACTAACTTGTCCACATAGGACTTCCCACATAGGGAACCTCCACTGAAGATTTGGGACAAATACAATCGGGAGTACACAACTCCTCTCTCAACCAATACAACCTCTACTCTTAGAGGCAAGGCACAAAACAAATCACCTCTACACTGAGAGGGATAGGCACAAAGCCACTCAAACACAATCACCTCACACTTGAGGGATTCCAACACAATCTCCATCTCTTACTAGAAGGAGCTAAATACCACTTCCACTATCACCTCACACTTGAGGAATAATAACTCAATCACCTCTTACTAGAGGGATATCACAATCAATGGAAGGTTTACAACTTGGTGATCACAAAGACCACAAACAACTTCTTTTCCCACAAAACAAAGATCCTAAATAGATAGGATAGAAGATAAGCTCAAGTGTGAGAAATAAAGAGTTTGGAAATCAAAATCACAAAGAAAAACTCTTGGGAAAACTTCTAGAATTGATATAAAATGAAGATAAAAAAATAATCCCAAAGACTTTCTTTTTCTTTGAATTTTCCAATCTTTTAAAATAAAATAAAGATGAAATCTTTAGGCTTAAAAACTCTTTTGAAAACTTGTATTAAACACTTGAGAATATGAGAAATTTTGGCTCTTAAAAATCTTGTTAAAAACTAACTCAAATGGGGGTATTTATAATCTCATTTGGAATCTCCCTGTTGGCAGCTGAAAAGGGCAATTTGCCCTTCCAGTTGACTGGCCAACGGTCAAAAAAGTGACCGTTGAGCCCTCTGGTCGACCGGGTCGACCGCCCGGTCGGCCGTTCCAGATCCATAGAGCAATTGCTCTCTTGTCAGTCGACTGCCCGGTCGACCGGGCCAAGGTGAACGGTCGACTGCCCGGTCGACTGGCCGCACCCGAGAGTGGGCTGACTTCAGTCGGTCGGCCGCTCGGTCGACCGGCCAAATCACTTGGCCTATGTGCACGTCTTGTGCACATCGGTCGACCAGTCCGGTCAATCGAACACTGATCCGGTCGACCGTCCCGGTCGACCGCCAAAGCCTGGCAGGGCAAATCAGGATTTAAAAACTCGATATTTTAACTTCAAATAAATCCCTAAAATCACTTAAATTCCACAAAAATCAGTTCTTGTATTATCTTTGAAATACAAATATCTGTGACAAAAATTCAACACATATTTCAAACTTTTTGAACTATTTTTGTGACTTAGAAATTTTGCCTTAGACCAAAAATCGTATTTTCCAAACTTGAATTTTTGAAATGGAAATCCGATTTTTTCAAAACTCATGTAAATACAAAAACATGATAGTTAAACAACTTTGAAGCATATTGTATATGGATAGAATCCAATATACATGAAAGGTATTATATCTATGTTTTTGATATTAAATCCAAAAATAGGTTTTGTCTAAATACAAAACTCCAAACACATGAATAGTGTATCAAAATAAGTTTTTCTAAATAGATGAAACATATATGTACATAGATCAAATCTAATATACATTAAACCATGTAAACTTGTTTTGATTTAATTCTATTCATAAAAACCAAGATCGGTTAAACCGAAAACCAAAACCAATAAATATGAAGCTTAAAACAAGTGTGTGTTGTGAACTTGAGCATATCACACTAGCTAATCTTTACAATGGATCTAAACTAAATCTTAAACTAAACAAACCGAAGCCTTCTTGTAGAACGCCGTCTCCGAGTTGACTCGATCCAAACGCGATCCAACGAGCTTGACTCCAACCGAGTACTAGATATAAACTTGACGCTGAAGCTCTTGAATCACCATGTGAAAGCTCCAAAACATCTTTATTGAAGCTAATTACCTACTAATATCTTGGTTAAATATCTGAAACTAAATATCACAAGATTATTAGTAAACTATAACTACATGAGTTAATCATCATAAAAACTAGAGTGGAAGGCCTCTGGGCCAACAAGGTCATCATTCCCGTTATCGTGATAATTATAAGAGTCAAGTATATCATGTCGGATTTCAAGTGATAGCAAGACAGGAGGGTGATATTAGGCAGGTGACAATTCATGTCATAACAAGGAGCAATTCTCAAGGAGTAGCATGTCGGTTGTCAGGTGATAACACATTAGTTGTCAAGTGATACCGATAGGTGTTAGGTTTTAACATGAAGATGACAGGTATCAAGTAATAAAATGGCAGGTGTCAACATAACAAGTATGTACATGGCAAGTGATAGAGTAATAGCTGAGCACGATCAAGCAGAGCTGAGCAAGTTGGAGGTATAGACAGCGAACAGTGTTTAATACTAGAGCGCCTGGCGAGGTTACCAGGATGACTCGACTTAAAGTGCGAGTAGAAAATACGGCAGCATCTTACCTAGACGAATCTAGTGGTTTGGCGCTGAGCACTAAACATGCCTACCAGGCGGAGCTGAAAGACCTGACGGTCTGAGCACACTTCTCTTTTGAGGTAGTGGGCGAAGGCCCGGAGGCTAAAGTACACTGGGGGTCTAAGCGCACTCTTAGTAGCTACCGCGAAACCCATAAGGGTGCAGGCCTAGAACCATTGGGTAGCCAGCCCGGAATGGCAGAAACCCAGAGTCGATACGAGAGTACCTGCACGAGATGTTAGTACCACACGAGCATACATACAAGCATAATAATATCTAAACTACCGTGGGTGAAGAAGCCCAGAGGCTGATAGGGCCCGAAAGCGAGGTAGAAAGCCCGAAAGCGGATAGGGCCTCGAGGCCAAGTAGAGAGTCCAGAGGCTAACGATCACGAAGGGTCGACCATACATGGTATAAAGCAGTAAAAAAATATATCACAGGCATGGTATATATGCAAGAAGTAAACTACCCTAGTACAAGTATTCGTCACGGCATATACATGTACAATCACGGGCACTCGGCCACATACAATTACAGGGGCACAGCCCAATACCAAACACATTTAAATATAAAATAAAATATACGCCAACTCGACAAAGCGGGAAAATCCAAATCAAGGCGAAGACACTCGCCTAAATCCCTGAAAAAGCTGAAAACTCTGGAATCCCAAGAATTTGCGCACGCGCTATAAAATATAATAAAATATAAATAAATATATATATTTAATTTTTAGAGAGAGAAAGAGGAGAGGAGAGAGGGAAGGAGTTAGAAAGAGAAAGAGAGATTTAGAGAGAGAAAATCTAAAGAGGATAGGGTGTTAGAGAGAGACTAGAGAGAAAAAGAGAACTAGAGAGAAAAAGAGGAGAGGAAGAAGAGAGAAAGAGAAATGGAGAGAGAAAGAGAGGGACTGTGTAGAGAGAGATTGCAGAGAGAGGGACGGTAAGAGAGAGGGCTGGAGAGAGAGTCGGTTAGAGAGAGGAAACAGGGGGAGAGACAGATGAGAAAGATGAGAGAGAGAAGAGATAGGGCCCCGCGCACAGGGGGCCAGGATGGCCCCCTGGTCGCGTACGGCGGCGGCGTCCAACCCCCAGGTGGCGCCGACCACCCCAAAAAGACAGGGGAAATGGTGGAGTTTTTGGGTTTTGAGGTGGAGAAGAGTCGTGGTGGTGGTGGTGGAGATGGTGATTTTGGTGGTGATTTTGGGTGGTGGTGGAGCGATTGAAGGAGATGGGAGGAGGAGGAGGAGTAGGGTGTTGTGAGTGTGGAGTTGGAGTGGAGAAGATGGTGGTGGTGGTGTTTAATTTGAAGAAGAAGAAGAAAGAAGAAGAAGAAGAAGGTGGAGATGGTGGTGATTTTGAGGAAAGAGATGGAGTTGGTGGTTGATGTTGTTGTTGATGTTGGTGATAGGGAGAGGTGGGTGGAGTTGGGATGGGGAGCCTCGCCGGTGACGGTGGCCGGAGCGCCGGAGGGGGCGCTGCTTTGGGCGTCGACCAAAATAGAGAAGAAGAAGAAGAGAGGGGAGAAGAAGAGAAAGAAGAAAGAAAGATAAAGAAAAAGAAAAAGAAAAAGAAAAAGAGAGAATGATGGATGAGGTGATGGATGGGAGAGGGGAGTTAATGGAAGGGCGGTGGCGGTTGGTGGACTCAGTGGGAAAAGAAAATAGCAAAAGAAAGAAAGAAAAAAGAAAAGAAAAGATTCCAAAAATATAATATTAAAATAAAGTCGGGAAATATCGACTGCTCCAGAAAAATTCCCAAAAATCTCCAGAGGTAGAAAACACCGCCCTGAGAAATAAAACGAAATCAGTTTTCAGAAATAAAGTTCCTTTCAAATTAAAAATCCTGGAGTCAACCGTCGATACCGGTTCGGCCGGATTTTCATAAATTCTGAAAAATCTCAGAAAATACATGAAAGAAGAAAATACGATTCTAAGAAGAAATGTGAAAGAGGAATCTAGTAATTCAATTCTGATTATAAACTAAAAATCCTGAAATGAACCAGTGATACTGGCCAACACCAAATCCGGTAGAATTTTGATGAATTCAGAAAATTTTCAAAAAAAGTATTTAGATAGAAAATATGATTTTAAGAAATAATGTGAAAGTCATTTTTAGAAATTCAATCCCATTTATAATTAAAAATCTGAGAATCGATCAGCGGCATTGGTCGACACCGGTTTTGAAGATTTTCAATTTAATTAAGGAAATTCTGAGAAAATCATGAAAATCTAGAATATTGGAAATGATATTTGAAACTAAAATTGATCAAATCTGAATACTAGAAAGATCAAATAGAGCAATACCATAGGATCGGTTCCCCGATTCAGACTATTGCTGACTCCGAGTTCACAAATCCAGATCCAAGGCAAAACATCACAGAAATAATTCATAATACAAACCAAATAAAAAAGTAAATCAAAAAATATGATCGAAAAATCTGAATACGCAATTAAGTACGTATTCTGGGAGCGGGGTGTTACACAAGCCTGCAGTAGAGGTGACTGGTTGTGGGGGTGATGGTGTTCGGCCAACAAAATTAGGGATGGTTGTGATCGGGCTCGGCAATGGTCTGCATGGGCGGTTGCTGTTGGGGGGCCTGTTGGATGTGGTGGCGCGGCGGGGTTACTCCGGCGGTGCAGCCGTGAAGGGGGATTGGTTGTTGTGGTGTTGGTTTGGCTGGGTAGAAGGAAGAGGTGGGGAGAAGAAGATCGGCTATGGATGTTGGAAAAAAGATTAATTAGGGTTTTGATTAGATTAATTAGGGTTTTTGATTAGATGATATTATGTAGGAGTTGTAGATAGTGGGTATGGGTTTATGGGTTTGTTTAAAGGGTTTGGGTTTAGATAATGGGCTAGGATAAAAGGGTAATGGGAAAAATATAGGTATTAATCAAGAAAAGTAAAATACTACTAATAATAATTAATAAATACAAACCATAATAATAGTAGTAATTATAATAATAATGTCATCAATTATTAAGAACTAATACTACTACTAATAACCAATAATAATAAAAATTATAGTAACAATAATAAATAATAGTAGTAATAATAGCAATAAAAATAATAATAACACCAATAAGAATAATTAACAATAACTATAATAATAATACCAATAATAATAAAATTAATAAAGGTAATTAACCATAACCCTAATAATGACAACAACGATATATAAACAATAATAATTATAATTAACAATGACAAAACTAATAATACCAATAATGATAATTAACAAGAATAATAACAACAACAATAATGATAACACTAACAATAATAACAATAAATAAAAATGACCATATTAATAGAAAAAATACTAATTAGTGATTAAAAAGTTAATAAGTAATAATGGTAAATATATAAAGCCAAATTATCATTTAATACTCCAAAATAATTTGTATATTTAATAAAGCAATAAATCATATATCACATTAACAAATAATAATAAAATACCAGTAAATTAAAAAATTACTTAGAAAAATAAAAAAATAGTATTACTAACTAAGGATATTACAGAGATTCCCGATCGCAGCCCTCCATCGCTCGCCTCCCCCTTCTCTCTCTCTCTCTCTCTCTCTCTCCCTCCATCTCTCTCTTGCTTTGTTCGTTTTGTTACTTGTGTTTAATTAGAATAAGTAAAGGAAATAAAAGAGTTTAAACTATAGTGGACAAAATGGACCTCATTTGTTGAAGTTTTGCAATCTTTCCCCCCATTATTTCTCTTCTCTTTTTTCTTTTGATTCATTCAAACTACATGAAAATTTTATTTTTAGAATGTTGCAAATAGATGTGAATTTTAATGGTCATTTGATTCATCGAATTATAACTTTTACATTAGGTTATGCATAATTGTTCAGACGAAATTATAGATATCATTAATGATTTTCACCGTATCAATCTTCTTTCTTTTCAGTTTTAGCTTTTCAAATGGTTGTTGAAGTAATCAACAACGTGTATTGAACTGGTGTAATCTCAAGGTATGTAATATCTGAAAAGTACAAACATCATCACGAGTTCTTATGATATGGGGTGGCAAGCAAAACGGTCACAAAGAGGTGCTTTGTTGTGGGTCATCCTATAGTATGGTAATTGGATACTCGTAATGTCACGCCCCGCTTCCAAAAATACGTAGGAAATGGAGACGCGATGAGAGTCGGCGACATATATACGTGAGGAAATACCTCACATATACACGCTAAGCCTAAAATAACCAGAACAAGCTATAAGTCTAAAACATAATAAATCAACGATCACTGCAATGTCACATATAAGCATCCACGCATGATATCACATAAAAAGAACTAGAATAAAGACTGAATCTGATATGCATGAATCAAGAAGAGTATAGAAAAAGGAATAAAAAGAGGTAAGAATACCAGAATCAAAAGGGAGAAACTTCAATCTCCTCGCAAAGTGCGCGATCACACGAACACCTGAACAATATAAGAAGATGTCCAATACCCTAGACGTGCGAATCCAGGGTCATCAAAAGCGACCTAGTGAGTGTGTGTGTGTAAAGAGAAAGGTGCTCGTGCATAACAGCAACATAAGCAACGAAAACATGATAACTGAAATGAAGGATAACAAGATAATCAATGCCAAGAATAAAGATATGAACAATATATAACTGATCTTATGACAAAAGGTAAGGACTAATGTCAAAATGTGTAACCTAGCATATGTCACTAGTCTAATATATAAATCTAGTCATGTATAAAATCATATGACTATCAAAATTTATATATGTACAGTCAGGTGATTACGGTCAGTCACAATATACTATAAACAGTTCATTAACATTTATTATGTCAGCGAACACCAATTGTCACCTATAATAGCCGCATTCCATACCACGCTTACTACACGTGTCAATCAGGGTCCTAAGTTATTGAAACTGATTGGTTGAAGACATCGTTCATACTTTAGGTGGGTCCCGTACATACCCAGGTGAAATCACCTAGAGGGGGGTAAATAGGTGATAAGGCTAATCTAATGAACTAAATGCGAAAATTAAAAAATTAATTGCAACTACACTTAATGCAACCAACGAGTGTAGCTGAATTCCCCGTGAAGGGCTCTGGACTAACTCCTCTTGATTCCTCTGAATAAGAGTTGAGGCGCTATATGAAGCTCTCGTGGTTAAGCACAAGTGAGGCACACAAAAACACAAGCATGTAAATGATATGGCAATATGAATCAATGCACAAATAAATAGAGAGAGTTGAGAGTCAATGGGTCAAACGCAAACAATAAGATGTGTTTCGAGGTTCGAGCACCGAGCTCTATGTCCCCGCCTTCACCGAGAAGGATTTCCAATCCACTAGGAGTGCCGAACTCCTCTCTCAACCAATACAACCTCCACCGAGGCAATACAAATGGTCTACCGAAGACCGGAGTACCGAACTCCACCAAACCAACCAATACAACCTCCACTGAGGCTACACAAACCCAACTCCACCTCACACTAGAGGGAGTACACCTCAATCTCAACCTCTACTAAGGAGGGAGCTAACCATAACCCAAACCAACCTCTACCAAAGAGGGATATCACAAAGCAAAGGGTTTACAACTTGGTGGTATATCTCAACCACAAACCAAATTTCCCACAAATAAATGATCCTATAGAATAGGATAGAATGATAGCTCAAGTGTGAAAATCAACGTGTTTTGAAAATCAAATAACAAAGAAAAACTATTTGGGAAACTACTTGAAAATGATAGAGATGTAGATCTAAAACAATATCCCAAAATCCTATTTTCTTTGATTTTTCCAAAACCCTTGAAAACAACAATTAAAGATGAAATCTTTAAGCTTTAAAAACACTTTTGAAAGCGTGTAAAAACACTGGAGAGTATAGAAGTTTTGGCTCTAAAATCTTGAGGAAAAACTCAAACCAATGGGGTATTTATACTCCACAAACAAAAACTAGCCGTTAGCTGAAAATTCAGCTCTGGCGGCTGGCGGTCGACCAGCCCGGTCGACCGCCAACGATCAAAAATCTGACCGTTGGAGCTTCGGTCGACCGGCTCGGTCGATCGCAGCCTGGAACAGAGAGCAGAGCTCTCTGCCGGTCGACCAGCCTGGTCGACCGGGGCTTTCCAGAGAGCAGAAGCTCTCTGGCGGTCGACCGGGTCAGTCGACCGGCCCTCCAGCAGACTTGGCGTGCACGTTCTGTGCACGTCGGTCAACCGAGTCGGCCGACCGACTTCTAGCTCGGTCGACCAGTTCGGTCGACCGGCAGAAGCCAGAACAGGGATTTCAGGACTTGAAAACTTGATTTTTATTAACCTGTAAAATCTCATAAAAACTCTAAAAATCCACAAAAATAGTTTTATCATAATACATTGATATACAAACTTGTGTGAAAAATTTCAATATAAATTTCAAACATTTAGAACCATTTTTGTGTTATGGAAATTTTACCGAAAACCAAAATCCGTATTTTCTAAAACTCGAATTTTTCAAATGAAAATACGTTTTGTCCAAAACTCATCCAAATACAAAAATATGATACTTAAACACTTTGAAGCATGTTGCATATGGACATAAGTCCAATATACATGAAACATATATATATATCCATGTTTTTGAATATAAATCCAAAAATAAGTTTTTTAAAGCACTAAACCTAAAACACATGAATAGGCATATCAAAATAAGTTAATCTAAGATATGAAACATACATGTATATAGAATGAATCTAATATACATAAAACCAAGTAAACTTGTTTGATATAATATTTATTCATGAAGACCAATAACGGTTAAACCAAAAACCGAAAACCAATATCCAAAACATAAAACGTGTGTGTGTTGTGAACTTGAGCATATCACACTATCTAGTCTTTACAAATAGATCTAAACACAAAACTAAACTATGTACCGAAGTCTTCTTGACGAACTCCATCTTCAAGCCGACTCGACCTAAACCGTGATCCACTGAGCTTGACTCCAATGAGTGCTATATATGATCTTTATGCTCGAGCTCTTGAATCACCATATGAAAGGCTTCAAAACTCCTTTGTTGAAGCTAATCACCAACTAATATCTTGATTAAAGATCTGAAACTAAACATCATAAGATTATTAATAAACATAACTACATAAGTTAATCATTATCAAAACTAGAGTGAAAGGCCTCTGGGCCAATAATCTCCCCCTTTTGATGATGACAAAACTCATGGAGTTATATATGCATGGATTAAAGTTAAGCTTCAAAGAAGCTCCCCCTTAACTCATGCATCACAATAAACAAATAAATATGCAATGAAAGCTTATAAACATGTATGCAAATGCATGGAGATAAACATGCATAAACAAGCATGAAACACTTTAAATTCTTTTTATTGCTATGCATGAACATAAATACTTTTTCCAAAACATACAATATACTGAAATACTTCTCCCCCTTTTTGTCAATCATCAACAAAGGGGTTAAAGTAAAACAAAACCAATAAAAATAATTCTTCTCCCCCTTTTTGTTCGAAACAAAAGAAACAATAAAAGGGGTGACATCAAACAAATCAATAAAAGTATATGCAATATACATTCATGAAGAGGAAGACACAAAGTTAACTTCCCTACATATATGCAATACATGAAGAAAGGATGACAAACCCTAATTCACATAACACATAATATGCAATGCATAAGAGGAGATGTGAAGCTCCCCCTACACACGTGCATCGTATAAAGAAGAGTTATTAAGCTCCTCAATATATGATATACTCAACATGAATCTATATGTAGAAGAGATGTTAAGCTCCCTTTGCATATGGAAATATAAATCAAAACACATATTTTTTAATATTTCTTATTTAAAAACAACATTTTGAATTTTCTCAATAAAACAAATTTTGAGATATCTTAGAAAATCAATTTTTAAGATACCAATTAAAAGTAAACAAATAAATATCTTGATACCAATTGTGAATATTTTTCATTTTTAACATTTGATACCAAATTGAAATCAATTTTTCAATCAATTTTCAACATAAAGTGTGGGAGAGAAATCAACGGTAAACAAAATACCAATTGAAAGATAAAATACGAAATTTCTCCCCCTTTATGAAATACCAAATAAAAACGATGCATAAGCTTGTATTAGGATACCAATTGAAAACTAATCAATTGAAATATTATATTCATTAAAAATTAAGCTTAGCATAATCAAAATTTGTGCTAAAAAATATAGGAATATAGTAAGCACAAATAAAACATATATAGATGTATGAAAAATGAGTACCAATCGAAATAGATGATACCAATTGAAAGCATACATATACAAAAAATATATAAGTATACAAAAAAATGTCAATATTGATATCAATTGAAAAGATCCAATGATACCAATTGAAACACTAATAAGATCAAGTGTATATCTCATATTACCTACCTCCCATTACATGCACATGTTTAAAATGATTTTCAATAGAGAGCATACAAGGCATGGTCTCCAAACAAACCGCCCTTGAAGGTAGGGGTTTTCAAAAATAGGTTTGAAAAATATAGTATGTTTGAAAACTCTATCATAACGAAAATACCGCAACTAGTTAAATGAAAAATCTTGAAAACTAGTACGAAATCCTTCAAGTAAGGAATAAAACAAAATTATATTTCATGAAAAATATGTAAATCACATGGTCACTAAACACTCAAAGTCCATAAAGCCCATACATACTCATGAAAACATAACCATGAGAAAACAAGAAGGGTGATTGTTCTAATAAAATGTGAAGAACATAATCATGAAAGGTAGGCAATAAGCTCAATATTCCTTAAAACATGAAAATCATCAAAACGATTTAATCTTCAAGGCATATGTATGTCTTATGCAAACTAAAGTATACATACATATCCAAATATAACGAGTCCACAAATGTATATGCATGAAGGTACGTGGCTCAAAGGATGTATATATATAAACAAAAGTTTGGACAAGATGGACATATACATGAAATTAAACATATAAACATGAAAATATGGATAAGATAGGAATACAAGTCAAATGCATGAATCATCAAAACTAGACTATACTAGCACATCTAATGGGTACAAATAAGCGTTCAAGCATAAACATATAAAAATTTATTTGTGACCCACTATATGTACAGGTATAAATCCTAATTTTAATGAAAACTAACATCCAAACGAGTAATCAAAACATGAAGCATAAAACGATACATAAATCAACATGATAAACATAAATACGATCATTATGTAAATCCACGTGCTATTAGACCTATGATATACATAATAGATAAACAATGGTGAGAACACAACATATGGGTCCATATAAACATGGGTGATCTCAAATGCTATATATGTATGTCAATGATCTAATAATCATGGCATTTAACATAATAATCTACAAACATGAAGCATCAAGAACAAAAATCATAAACATATATATGATCATTATGTATATGCATATGCATTAGATCTAGGATATACATATTAGTTTAAAATAAAGTGAGAACATAAAGATATAAGTCCATATTAAACATTGGTGTCTCAAATAACTAAACATATATATCACTAATCTAATAAACATGGCATAAGCATAATGAACAATAAAACAAGACATGCTATGAAACAAAGACATGAAAAGCATGCAAACATAAACGGGAATTAGAGATCGATACCAAAACCAATGAAGGCACCTCTCTAGTTCTCCAAACCAAGGTGGTCTTCCCACCAAAACATCCCTTGAAAGTGATGCATCAAATAGTAATCTTTAAGCTCGGAACACATCCACCTCAAGGCACCATAACTCTCACGTCATGCGAGAGCCCACACCTACATCAAATACAATAGGGGTGATCTTTGGTACCCACACTCTTTTGGGTCCATAGGGGTTAGTACCTTTTCTAACCTAAATAAATTTATTTGCTAAATTTACATCATGTATACGATCATAGCAAAATTTAGCAAGGTGGCCTTTTCGTCCACAATGTGTACAAGTGTACACATGAGCATACAAAGTGTGATGGATGTGACCGTGAGGAGCATGTGTATGCCGTGAATGGTGTGCATGCAAAGATGGAACTTATTTTTTTCGAACCAAGGATTCCAAGCGTGTATGATTCAAAACACATTGGCTCATAGTGGAGCCCAAACAATCCACACTCTTCTTAAGCATATAAATATCATTTTCAATTTTGGAAGAAGTGGAGCATGCAATAGGTGAACTAGGTGAAACTATCCTAGCATGGCAAACTTGTGAATCCATATTATTTTTCAAAGATTCATTTTTCTTTAAACAAATTTCTAAATCCTTGGAAATAGAAGCAATTTTCATTTTTAAAGAATCATTTTCTTTTAAAACAAAATTAACTTTTGAAGACAAGTTTTCATTTTTCTTTAAAATTATTTCACAATCATTTTTATGTTTCAAAAATTCATTTTCTTTTAAGACAAGATCAAGTCTAGATTTCAATGAATCCCTTTCATTAGAAATCTCCACTTTATCTTGCAAAATCAAATCAAGTCTTGAACATAAATCCTTGTTATCTTTATTAAGTTCAAAACTCTTCTTTTTCAAAAGATTATATTTTTCCAATAACTTTTCACATACAATTGAGAGTTCTTCATTCAAGGCATTGACATGAATATTCTCATCACATGAAGAACTAGCATCATCATTATCTAATTGAGTTTCCGAGTATACCTCAAGGGAGTCATTCCCTTGGACCATAAAGCATTGTGGTTCGGATTCTCCATTAGATTCATCCTCCATGATGTTGGGCTTTTGTAGCTCGGAGGAAGTCAACTTGCTCCATACTGAAAAGGCGGAATCATGGTTAGAAACAAGCATAAGATAATCTTTGTTAAGCGTGCTTCTAATAGCCTCAAGGGCAAGTGCATTAGCCTCTATATGCTTGCTATCATTAGAGTAGGATTTCTTGGTAATAGTAAGGTAACATGCAAGCCTAGGGTTTTTAGGTACAAGGACATCCTAAATTTTCACATATCAATGTTGGAAACATCAAACATAGGAGGTGACAAGCAATCCATGAGTGTGTGCAGACAATATACGTGCAAATGATAGATTAGCAAACCAAGATCACACTCCTAGGTGGTTAAACCAAATATCAGGAACATAGGCTCTGATACCAATTGAAATCACCTAGAGGGGGGTGAATAGGTGATAGGGCTAATCTAATGAACTAAATGCGAAAATTAAAAAACTAATTGCAACTACACTTAATGCAACCAACGAGTGTAGTCGAATTCCCTGTGAAGGGCTCTGGACTAACTCCTCTTGATTCCTCTGAATAAGAGTTGAGGCGCTATATGAAGCTCTCGTGGTTAAGCACAAGTGAGGCACACAAAAACACAAGCATGTAAATGATATGGCAATATGAATCAATGCACAAATAAATAGAGAGAGTTGAGAGTCAATTGATCAAATGCAAACAATAAGATGTGTTTCGAGGTTCGAGCACCGAGCTCTACGTCCCCGCCTTCACCGAGAAGGATTTTCAATCCACTAGGAGTACCGAACTCCTCTCTCAACCAATACAACCTCCACCGAGGCAATACAAATGGTCTACCGAAGACCGGAGTACCGAACTCCACCAAACCAACCAATACAACCTCCACCGAGGCTACACAAACCCAACTCCACCTCACACTAGAGGGAGTACACCACAGTCTCAACCTCTACCAAGGAGGGAGCTAACCACAACCCAAATCAACCTCTACCAAAGAGGGATATCACAAAGCAAAGGGTTTACAACTTGGTGGTATATCTCAACCACAAACCAAATTTCCCACAAATAAATGATCCTATAGAATAGGATAGAATGATAGCTCAAGTGTGGAAATCAAGGTGTTTTGGAAATCAAATAACAAAGAAAAACTACGTGGGAAACTACTTGAAAATGATAGAGATGAAGATCTAAAATAATATCCCAAAATCCTATTTTCTTTGATTTTTTCAAAACCCTTGAAAACTACAATTAAAGATGAAATCTTTAAGCTTTAAAAATACTTTTGAAAGCTTGTAAAAACACTGGAGAATATAGAAGTTTTGGCTCTAAAATCTTGAGGAAAAACTCAAACCAATGGGGTATTTATACTCCACAAACAAAAACTAGCTGTTAGCTGAAAATTCAGCTCTGGCGGCTGGTGGTCGACCGGCCCGATCGACCGCCAACGGTCAAAAATCTGACCGTTGGAGCTTCGGTCGACCGGCTCGATCGACCGCGGCCTGGAACAGAGAGCAGAGCTCTTTGCCGATCGACCGGCCCGGTCGACCGGGGCTTTCCAGAGAGCAGAAGCTCTCTAGCAGTCGACCGGCCCTCCAGCAGACTTGGCCTGCACGTTCTGTGCACATCGGTCGACCGACTTCTAGCTCGGTCGACCGGTCCGGTCGACCGGCAGAAACCAGAACAGGGATTTCAGGACTTGAAAACTTGGTTTTTATTAACCTGTAAAATCCCATAAAAACTCTAAAAATCAACAAAAATAGTTTTATCATAATACATTGATATACAAACTTGTGTGAAAATTTTCAACATAAATTTCAAACATTTAGAACCATTTTTGTGTTATGGAAATTTTACCGAAAACCAAAATCCGTATTTTCTAAAACTCGAATTTTTCAAATGAAAATACGTTTTGTCCAAAACTCATCCAAATACAAAAACATGATACTTAAACACTTTGAAGCATGTTGCATATGGACATAAGTCCAATATACATGAAACATATATATATATCCATGTTTTTTATTATAAATTCAAAAATAAGTTTTGTTAAAGCACTAAATCTAAAACACATGAATAGGCATATCAAAATAAGTTTGTCTAAGATATGAAGCATACATGTATATAGAATGAATCTAATATACATAAAACCAAGTAAACTTGTTTTGATATAATATCTGTTCATGAAGACCAATAACGGTTTAAACCAAAAATCGAAAACCAATATCAAAACATAAAACGTGTGTGTGTTGTGAACTTGAGCATATCACACTATCTAGTCTTTACAAATGGATCTAAACACAAAACTAAACTATGTACCGAAGTCTTCTTGACGAACTCCATCTTCAAGCCGACTCGATCCAAACTGTGATTTACCGAGCTTGACTCCAATGAGTGCTATATATGATCTTTATGCTCAGGCTCTTGAATCATCATGTGAAAGGCTTCAAAACTCCTTTGTTGAAGCTAATCACCAACTAATATCTTGATTAAAGATCTGAAACTAAACATCACAAGTTTATTAGTAAACATAACTACATGAGTTAATCATCATCAAAACTAGAGTGAAAGGCCTCTGGGCCAACTTCAGGACCACGGCCTCAGTTTCCTGGCGCTGAATCAGGTCGTACCGCTAGGTACTCAGTAACAGTAACAGTAATCTTACTGTGAAAACAGTGGAACAATAACAATACAGATGGGATGTCAGTCATCCCCCAGGAACCCTACAGTGGAACCCTCAGTTGGTTGCGCAAACCTGTATCCTAGGTCCACCCAAAATACAGACGTTATCTCCATCAATTTTTCTAATCCCAGTGTAAGTAGTCTATTTATATTATTAATTAATTTAGTCATGACAATCAATATCCATGTTACTTATAATGCTGGGACGGTACAGTGACAGTAACAGATTAGTACAATAACAGTAACAGTAACAGTAATCATATACACAGTGAACAGTAACAAGAATAATGAATAGTAACAGTAATTGTGCATACGATGAATAGAGCTGTACCAAGCGTTACGGTCTAATGATACTTTCCCAGTAACTTTCAGTAACATAAATAGTTATTTATCAGGTAGGTATCTTGTATACTCAGTGGAGTTACTTAAGTGTATCATAATGTTTAGGATCAAGAATATTATGCAAAATTTATTAAAAGAGATAAAACATTCACAAGT
This sequence comes from Agave tequilana, assembly GCA_038442645.1. Taxonomy (NCBI): domain Eukaryota; kingdom Viridiplantae; phylum Streptophyta; class Magnoliopsida; order Asparagales; family Asparagaceae; genus Agave; species Agave tequilana. The sequence goes on from JAVJIF010018188.1 coordinate 26,422, forward strand.
CAATTTATTTTGTATTTAATACATATAGACATGGACTAGTAACTAACAGGTATGAAACATGATTGAGTTTGAACAATTATTTAAATGTAAAATAATATTCATTGAAATAGAAAGGATAAAACAATTACGTGAAATAAAACTAAATATTAAATGAGTAAACAAAAAACACTCACATGAAATGACACGGTTTTGGAACCGAATCACCGTCTGGTCTTTACTATATGAACTGGTATTGATCTACGGATCATCCCATAGATCGGCCTTCGAATCGCCTGTGTATCGGGTCATAACGAGCACGAATCCGAATCGAGTCCAGATCTCCTGAAGCAGGGTCCGGATCTAACCAAACGAATCCGAAATACTGTAGCACACAACCAACACATACATATAAACATAAATACATGCTTAACACCCACACGTGCATACAGATACATACACGTATACCCACATGCGTACACCTATATGAGTATATACATACATACACCTCTATACATACATATATATACATATATACAAACTAGTAATCATGCATACCTACACGTATATACACTTATATACATACATACATCTATACATTATCTACTCATTCATGCTCATGCACCCATGCCTAAACTCACGCACACATTGAAGTCCATGCACTCATAATTACTATTAATTATAATACTACCTATGCAAACATTATGTAAGTTCATGCATACATTAATATAACTTCCACATTATCACACTTTTACCTTTATACATATATATAACACTAACCTCGGGGCGATTTGCGGAGTACCGACGGAGGCTCTGGTGGAGGCGTCGGGGGCCGCAGAGGATGTCGTTGGATATGAATCTCACTGTGAAGGGCGCGGGTGCGTTCTCACTCACCGACGGTGATCAACGGCGACTCACGAAAGACCGAAAAGAGGGTTCAGCCTAGGGATGAGAAGTGGAGAAGTGATGGTGCCTCTTTCCTCAGGCTAACATTTTTCTCTTGTTTCTCAACTCCACTGGCCGGAAACTTCACCAACAAAAGCTTGCAAAAAATTATAGGTGTTCATCCTAAATGTAACCAAGGGCTTCCTCGACAGGCCACCTTCTTTAATCTCCCACAACTTACATGTCCCATCTCTGCCTTGACTAACAACTCTATTCCCATGAGAAGAACTTATAACAACGGAGTACACACCAGCAGTTCTATCATGAGCCCAAGTCGAGGACAATGTCCTGTGTTGCACCGTATCCCAGACTCGTAGCTTCCCATCAGCAGCGCCAGTAAAGAGCAGAGCGGAAGAGGGGCGACGCAGGCGTCCATGACGGAGGCGCGGGGACCACGGAGGACGACGATTAGATCCGGAGGAGGGAGTTTCGGCGCTCCGACGATGGCCGAGGGGATGAAGGGCGGTAGCAGGGGGCTGTCGTGGCCATGAGGTGGGACAGGGGGAGGGCTCTCGGCTGGTGGATGGGGGATCTACGGAGTTCCGTCGGACGCGCAGGCCATGGGGCTACACATGGCCTGGTGGAGAGTGTCGCGGAGGAGGGCCTGGGGGTTGGCTGCGGCACTGAAGGGCGCTCCAGAGAGGAGAATGGTGCATGGTGGTGATGCTGGAGATGGAAGAAGGGTGCTAGCGTGTTGTGTGCTAGTTGGGAGATGGTTGTGAGGGGGCGGTTGTTGTTGGGAGGAGAAATAGATGATAAAGAGAATTAGCGTTAGATTTAGGGGAAAATGTATTACATAGGTAGATAAAAATATTCGGTTGTGGGTTAACGAGTAGTAGATTTGGGTTATAAATTTTGGGCTTGGTTGAACCAAGGCAAAAATAAAAAGAATGAAGAAGAATGAGTGCGACTTGGTAGGATTGGCTAATGGGCTTGGGGAAAAAGAAAAGAAATAGAAAAAATACCAATAGTATACTAATAATAATAACAATAACAACAATAATACACCAACAATGGTAATAACCAAGAACTACATATTAATAAAAACTTAAAATAATTAATTATAATAGTAGAAACTCATAACAATTAGCTATTATAACTCACATGAAATAATAATAATGGTAACCATAACAATAATGATGATAATAATTATTAATAATACATGACGGGATTAACAATAACAATGATAATTAACAGAAATATTAATAATATTATATATATATATATACATATACACGTATATAAAACATATTAGTCAATGTTAATAATGATATATAATTCAGATTAAAATTAAATAAAATAGAAATAAATATTATCAGGTAGGGGATATTACATTCTACCCACCTTATAAAAATTTCGTCCTCGAAATTTCACTAAAGTAGGGAATGATAAAAGAATCAAAGTCAAGAGAGAAACAAACAAGCTTCAACTTGCTTTGTTGACACACCACGATTCCGCTGCGCGCTCTGATCTCTGCTATCAGCTTTAGACTGAAATGGCCAATTCCAAGAGAAAAGATCAGAAAATAAAATCGATAAGAAAAATAGGACTCAAGATGGAACCAAAATTACTCTAAAGGAGAGATGTGATCAGAGAGATCAAAAGATCAAAGTGATGGATTTTCAAAGGGCTCTCAAGTAGACTCAATATCATCGTGTGAATCCTATATGTATATTGCAGTGAAACTATAACTCGTTCAACTTACCGGTAAGAATCAAGTTCGTTTTATGTTGAACCTAGCTCTGATACCAAGAAAACCCTGTTACGTCCCGCTTTTCAAAATACGTAGGAAACGGAGACGCGACGAGAGTCGGCGACGTATATACGCGAGAAAATACCCCACGTATACACGCTAAGCCTAAAGTAACCTGAACAAGTTATAAATCTAAATCATGATAAATCAACGATCACTGTAATGTCACATATAAGCATCCACGCATGATATCGCATAAAAAAAACTAGAATAAAGACTGAATCTGAAAATTATTTCTTTTATTTTTATTTTATTTTATTTTATTTTAGGTATTACAAAACAAGAGTATTACATTCTACCCACCTAATAAGAAAATTTCGTCCTCGAAATTTAAATTCAAGAGGAAGAAAGAAGTTACCTAATCGCCATGAAATAAGTGAGGATAGCGATCGGAATAATGTCCTCTCGCTCCCACGTCGCTTCTCCCAGAGATCGCCTGCCCTAAGACACCAGAACAAGTGGGATGATCTACTTCCGTTCTTCTTTTCCATCACCTGTTCCAGACCACGAGCAACACCGAGAACCTGAGAGTAAGTCCCCAACTGTTACGTGACTAGGAACTTCTGAATGTCCAGCCTCAGCCCCTGCTGAAATCGATTTGCCCGGTCCTCATCTTCTGCTACCATATATGGAGCGAACCGGCTTAGCCTCAGGAACTCTGCAGCATACTCATCCACCATTCGACTCCCTTATCGTAAGTTGATGAATTGCTACTCCATCTCCCTCCTAGTAGTCTTGGGGAAGAACCGCCCATAAAAACTCTCTGAGAACCTCTCCCATGTGACCAGCTTCTCCAATCGTTCCTCCTCAGCGAGCCACCATGTTCGAGCCACATCAGTCATTTGGACCTTGACTACCTCCACCTGATCTTCCGCCGCAACATGAGCTGCATTCAGAGATTGGTCATATCAACTAACCATTGCTCTGCTTCCAACGGCTTTTCTGTACCGGTAAAAGTGGCTGGCTGTAACCTCTTGAAGTCTAAAATGTTCCCGGGTTTTGGTCCCCGAGGAGTCGCAGATCTCTCTATGGCCTCCGTGGCTGCCTGTTGTGTGCCATCAACGCATCCCGAAGAAGTGTTGTCTGCTGCTGCTGTGATTCTACCAGGCCCTGGAGTACTCCCATCAAATCAGTGGCATCTTCGCGAGCAGCGATGCGGGCAGAGGGAAGTCGTTGAGCCATTAATCTGAGAATAAAATAAAAATATTAATTAAAAATATGGTAGACATACTTGTACTTGTAGCTAGATTACTAAACCTTGTACTGTTGGTAAGAGCATGTCCATTTAGAATATTATATACTTGAAAACCTGGCTCTGATACCAAAGAAAATCCTATCACGCCCCGCTTCCCAAAATACGTAGGTAACGGAGACGCGACGAGAGTCGGCGACGTATATACGCGAGAAAATATCCTACGTATACACGCTAAGCCTAAAGTAACCTTAACAAGCTATAAATCTAAACCATGATAAATCAACGATCAGTGCAATGTCACATATAAGCATCCACGCGTGATATCACATAAAAAGAACTAGAATAAAGACTGAATCTGATATGCATGAATCAAGAAGAGTATAAAAATAGGAATAAAAAGAGGTAAGAATACCAGAATCAAAAGGGAGAAACTCCAATCTCCTCGCAAAGCGCGCGATCACACGAACACCTGAACAATATAAGAAGATGTCCAATACCCTAGACGTGCGAATCCAGGGTCGTTAGAAGCGACCTAGTGAGTGTGTGTGTGTGTGTAAAGAGAAAGGTGCTCCTGCATAACAACAACATAAGCAATGATATCATGATAACTGAAATGAAGGATAACAAGATAATCAATGCCAAGAATAAAGATATGAACAATATATAACTGATCTTCTGACAAAAGGCAAGGACCAGTGTCAAAATGTGTAACCTAGCATATGTCATTAATCTGATATATAAAATCTGGTCATGTATACAATCATATGATTATCAAAGTTTATATATGTACAGTTAGGTGATTACGGTCAGTCACAATATACTATAAACAGTTCATTAATATTTATTATGTCAGCGAACACCAATTGCCATCTATAATAGACGCATCCCATACTACGCCTACTACACATGTCAATCAGGGTCCTAAGTTATTGAAACTGATTGGTTGAAGACATTGTCCATACTTTAGGTAGGTCCTGTACATACCCGGAACCACGACCACAGTTTCCTGGTACTGAACTAGGCCGTATTGTTAGGTACTCAGTAACAGTAACAGTAATCTCACTGTGAAAACAGTAGAACAATAACAATACAGATGGGTGTTGGCCCAAAGGCCTTCCACTCTAGTTTTGATGATGATCAACTCATGTAGTTATGTGTACTTATTATCTTGTGATGTTTAAGTTTCAGATCATTAATCAAGATATTTGGTGAAAGCTTCCACACATCTTTCATTTGTTGATTCAAGAGCCCGAGTGTCATAGATCATACATTGCAACTTGCTCGGTGAATCAAGAGTGTTTGGATCGAGCCGACTTGGAGATTGCGCTCTAGCTTGGAGATTGCGCTCTACAAGAAGACTTAGGTATCCATAGTTTTAGTTTTGAGTTTAGATCCTAATTGTAAAGATTAGAATAGTATGATAAGCTCAAGTTCACAACACACACCTTTCATGTTTTGATTTTCGGTTTTAGGTTTAACCGATCTTGGTTTTCATGAATAGATTTTTTATCATAACAAGTTTACATGGTTTATGTATATTAGATTTGTTCTATATACATGCATGCTTCAATTGTTTAGACAAACTTTGTTTGATAATCTATTCCATGTGTTTTATGTTTTGGTATTTACAACAAAACATATTTTTGGACTTAATGACAAAAATCATGATATATATATATGTTTCTTGTATATTGAATTTCTATTCATATACAATATGCTTCAAAGTGTTTAAATATCATATTTTTGTATCATGGATGAGTTTTAGACAATGTGTATTTTCTATTCAAAATACAAGGTTTTAGAAAATACGATTTTTGGTTTTTGGCAAAATTTCTATGACACAAAAATAGTCAAATATGTTTGAAATTTGTGTTAGGATTTTTAACACAAGTTTGTATTTCAATATAAAATAATAAAACTATTTTTGTGGAATTTTAGAGTTTTTGTGGGATTTATTGGAATATTTTTTACCTCAGTTTTCTGACCCATTTGCTGCCTGCCAGGCTAGTTCGGTCGACCGTATCGGTCGACCGCATGTAGCCGGTCGACCGTCACGGTCGACCGACGACGTGCACAAACCTGTGCACGTTCTGGCACAGTCAGCGGTCGACCGGGACGGTCGACCGGAGCAGAATAGTCTGCTCTCTGGATTTTTCGGTCGACCGGGCCGGTCGACCGCTAGTTGCCAACGGTCAAAAATTGACCGTTGGACGGTCGACCGGGCCGGTCGACCGGAAGGCTATTTCTGGCAAAAATTCTGTAAACGGCTAGTTTTCTAAATTGCCTATAAATACTCCATTTGAGAGAGTTTTTCTCTAAGAATTTTAGGGCTAAAATTTTCTATCTCTCTGGTGTTTTTGCTGCAATCAAAATAAGTTTTTGGATTCAAATGAACAATCTTTTTGGTGTTTTCATTAGGGTTTGAAAAATCAAAGAAAAAGGTTTTGGGAAAAGCTTTTGAATTGAACTTCTCTATCTTGGTTTCATTTATTTCCCAAAGATTTCTTTGAGTTGCTGGTTTCAAATCCCTTGGTTTTCTCCACACTTGAGCTATAATCTACTATCTATATCTATAGGATATTTGTGTGGGAAAAGATATTGTTTTTGGTTGTTGTTTGAAACCACTTAGTTGTAAACCCATTTCTTGCTTTGTGCCATTTCCCTCATTGTGTTGAGGAGGTTGTGCAAATTGGGTTGTGAGGAGTTTTGTGTAAGCTTGGTGCTAATCCCTCAAGTTGTGAGGTGATTGTTTGTTGTATTGGAGGAGTGCCTCAAGAAGGAGGTTGAGAATGTAAGAAGGGGAGTTGGGAACTCCTTGTAATTGTGATTGCCCCAAATCCTCGGTGGAGGTTCCCTTAGTGGGAGTCCTTAGTGGACAAGCTAGTGGATTGGAAATCCTTCGTGTGTCGAAGGCGGGGATGTAGAGCTGGGTGCTCGAACCTCGGAACATATCTCTTTGTTTGCGCTTGATCCATTGACTCTTGCTCTCTCTTTTTACTTTGTACTAATTGCTATATCTTATACTTGGTTGTGTGTGCATCACTTGTTGATCACACTTGAGTGTATTTGCTTTAAATTTTTAAATTCCGCATTTAGTTCATAGATTAGCATTGTCACCTATTCACCCCCCCTCTAGGTGACTTTTCAATTGGTATCAGAGCTAGCGCTCCTGATATTTAGGTTTAACCACCTAGGAGTGTGATCTTGGTTTGCTAATCTTCATTTGCATCTCATTTGCACTCATACTAGTTTGCTCTCATGGCTAGCCTTCCTATGTTTGACCATTCTAGACTTGACTCTTGGAAAGTTAACATGACTAGATATTTAAAAACTCTAGGTCATCTAGTTTATCAAGCCATCACCATAGAAGCCCTCCCAAATACTAGTAAGCATAAGAAGGCTAATGCACTTGCACTTCAAACACTTAGAGCATCTTTTGATAATAATCTCTTACTTGTTTTTGATAGTTTTAACTCGGCTTTTGCAGTTTGGAGCGTCTTGACATCTCCGGAGCTTCCAAGGATCATCAACAATATGAGGAGATCTAGGAGAGATGTATCCGAAGAGCCTTGTTTCATGGCATATGGGAATGACTCCCATGAGGTACAATCGGACTCTCAAATACATGATAGCTCTAGCTCTTATTGCCATGGATGTTTTGAGGTTCAAAATTTAAATGTTGAACTTGCTTCTAAGCTTGAAAAATTCTTGGAAAAACATAACTCTTTGAAAGAAAAACATTTTGATTTACAAAAAGAAATGAAGGATTTATACTCTACTTTTGAAACCGTTTTGCAAGAGAAGGAAGAGATTACTAGTGAATGTGACTCACTAAGATCTCAACTAGACATTGCTTTAAAAGAAATTGAAGTTTTAAAAGGCAAAAATGATTGTGATGATATTTTGGAGCACAATGAGATTATATCCTCAAGATTGGATTGTGTTTTCAAAGAAAACCTTACTTTGAAAAATAAAATTGATTCTATTACTAAAGAATTGAATTTGGTTTTGTCTAAAAATGAATCTTTGCAAAATGATATTGATTTGCATGTTTGTCATGCTAATGTAGCTTCTACTTCTTGCACTCCTATAGCATGTTCCATTTTGTCTTCTAGCATAGAAAATGATATAAATAATTTGAAGAAAAGTGTTGATTGTTTGGGCTCCACCTTGAGCCATTGTGCCATGAATCACACACGTTTGGAAACCTTGATTCGCAAGAAACAAGTTCCAACCTTGCATGCACACCCATCTAGGCATACACATGCTTCTCATGATCACCATCATCATATGTATGCTCACGTGTACACATATACACATTGTGGTCGAAAAGGCCACCTTGCTAGATTTTGTTATGATCGCATTTATCATGAAAATTTAGCAACTAATTTTGTTTGGGTGAGAAAAGAAACTAACCCCCGTGGACCCACTAGAAAATGGGTACCAAAAACCACCTCTTTGGCTTTTGATGTAGGTGGGAGCTCTCGCATCACGTGAGAGTGGAGGTACCTTGAGGTGGATGCGTTCCGAGCTTGAATGAGAACTATTTAGATGCTTCACTCTCAAGGAGATTAGGTGGAGATGACCACCATGTTTTGGGGAACTAGAGATGCACCGTCATTGGTTTTGGTATCATTCTCTAACTCCCATTTATTATTTACATGCTTCTTAGATCATTCATTTATAGCATGTTGTGTTTTGATGTTCATTATGATTATGCCTTGTTCATTAGACTTGAGATATACATGTTTAGTTACTTGAGCACCCATGTTTCATATGGATCTATATTTAGTGTTCACTTCTTGTTTAAGCTAACATGTATGCCCTAGATCTAATGCACATGCATATGCATAATGATCATATGATGTTCATGATTCCATGATTTTTGTTTAGATGATTATATGGATGTTTGTGATATATCTTGTGTGCATTTCTCATTGCACTTTATTCATTCTTTGTTCGATCTATTCTCATACAACAAGGTTGCATTGCGCACCTCTAACCCATTCAAGGGGAATCAGGAGGAAGGAGTTCAGAACCCTTCACGGGGTATACGGCTCTTAGTCTTGTTTTGAGAGATCGTTGCATCATACATCCATCTTAGTTTTAAAAGGTCATTAATACTTCATATTTTTGATTAATATGATCATATTGATTTTTGACCCATTTTATGCCTCATGATTTGATTACTTGCTTGAATGTTAGTTTTCATTAAGACTAGGATTTATACGTGTACAACTAGTGAGCTACAAATAGACCTTTATATATTTGTGCTTGAACGCTCATTTGTAGTCATTTGATGTACTAGAATAGTCTAGTTTTGATGATTCATGCATTTGACTTGTATTCCTCATTTTTAATGTGTTTCTATGATCTTGTGGTTGATTTCATGTATATGTCTATCTTGTCCAAATTATTGTTTATACATATACATCCTTGAGCCACGTGCCTTCATGCATATACTTTTGTGGACTCTTCATGTTTGGGATATGTATGTATACTTTAGTTTGTACATGACATACATATGCCTTGAAGTTTAAATCATTATGATGATTTTCATGTTTGATTGTGATTTCAATTGATATGATGATTTCAATAAATTACATGATTCACTATTATATCAAGATTTGATAATTTCTATATTAAGCTTAATTGTCCATTTTCATGATGAAATGTATTTCACATTACACTTGTTCACTCACTTTATTATGTTTCTCATGATTGTGTTTTTCATGAGTATGATATGAGCTTTATGGACTTTGAGTGTTTAGTGATCTTGTGATTTTCATGTTTCATGAAAAAAAAAACCTTTTTGTTTTATCTTGAAGGATTTCTACTAGTTCTCAATTTTTCATAAACTAGTTGGTATTCTTCAAATTGGTAGAGACTTTCAAACATACTATATTGTTCAAATCATTTTTTGAAAACCCCTACCATCTATGGGCGGTTGGATGGGAGATCATGTTCTTGAATGCTTTATAATGAAAATCCTTTTTATCTTGAACCATGATTGGGTGGTGGTTGATATGAGATATACACTTAATCTTATTGTTGTTTCAATTGGTATCATTGAATTCTTTCAATTGGTATCAATATGACATCTTTTTGTATACTCATATATGTTTGTATTTTATATATGTATGCTTACACTTCATATAGTATTAATTTCAATTGGTATCTATTTCTTACATACATATATAGATGATTTATTTGTGATTCAAGATATCACAAATTTTGTTTATGCTTAGCTTGAACTTTTCAAATTGAAACAATGTTAAAGCGAATTTTCAATTGAGTTAATTTTCAATTGGTATCTTATTTCAAGCATATGCATATTTTCATTTGGTATTTCATAAAGGGGGAGAAAACTAGTATTTTATTTTTAATTGGCATCTTATCTCTCATTTGATATTTTGTTTGGATTCCACTCCCTTGCTTTATGATAGAAAATAAAGATTTCATTTGGCAAAGAATAATTGTTTCATTTGGTATCAAGATTTGTTTTTAAGGAAATTCAAAATTAGTATTGTTTAATTCCAAAATTGGTATCTAGTTTGTTTGTTTACAATTGGTAGGTTATTTGTTTACTTACTAATTGGTATCAAGATTTCATTTTATTTGTGTTTTCAATTGGTATATGTTCTCGTTTTTATTTCAATTGATTTGTTGTTTTTAAATTGGTATCAATATACACTCCATTGCCACATTTTTTTTTGGTATCATATTTGATTTAACCCTTTATTAGTTCTTTGCTTTGAACAAAAAGGGAGAGAAAAATTTATTGTTTTTACTTTTATTTATAACCCTTTTTGATGATTGACAAAAAGGGGGAGAAGAATTTGAGTTTTATATGCATATTTGTGTTTGCATATAGTTTACATTTGATGAAAAGAAGCCTTGTTTATATGCATGTCTATGCATGTTTTATGTGCATGTTTTATGTTTCATTTTTATTTTTTTATTGATATCAAGAGCATGTTTTGATATTGTTTTAAATACATATAATTCATTGCATATCTTATATGTTTTATTGTTATGCATGAGTTAAGGGGGAGCTTCTTTGAAGCTTTACTTTAATCCATGCATATATAATTCCATGAGTTTTGTCATCATCAAAAAGGGGGAGATTGTTGGCCCAAAGGCCTTCCACTCTAGTTTTGATGATGATCAACTCATGTAGTTATGTGTACTTATTATCTTGTGATGTTTAAGTTTCAGATCATTAATCAAGATATTTGGTGAAAGCTTCCACACATCTTTCATTTGTTGATTCAAGAGCCCGAGTGTCATAGATCATACATTGCAACTTGCTCGGTGAATCAAGAGTGTTTGGATCGAGCCGACTTGGAGATTGCGCTCTAGCTTGGAGATTGCGCTCTACAAGAAGACTTAGGTATCCATAGTTTTAGTTTTGAGTTTAGATCCTAATTGTAAAGATTAGAATAGTATGATAAGCTCAAGTTCACAACACACACCTTTCATGTTTTGATTTTCGGTTTTAGGTTTAACCGATCTTGGTTTTCATGAATAGATTTTTTATCATAACAAGTTTACATGGTTTATGTATATTAGATTTGTTCTATATACATGCATGCTTCAATTGTTTAGACAAACTTTGTTTGATAATCTATTCCATGTGTTTTATGTTTTGGTATTTACAACAAAACATATTTTTGGACTTAATGACAAAAATCATGATATATATATATGTTTCTTGTATATTGAATTTCTATTCATATACAATATGCTTCAAAGTGTTTAAATATCATATTTTTGTATCATGGATGAGTTTTAGACAATGTGTATTTTCTATTCAAAATACAAGGTTTTAGAAAATACGGTTTTTGGTTTTTGGCAAAATTTCTATGACACAAAAATAGTCAAATATGTTTGAAATTTGTGTTAGGATTTTTAACACAAGTTTGTATTTCAATATAAAATAATAAAAACTATTTTTGTGGAATTTTAGAGTTTTTGTGAGATTTATTGGAATATTTTTTACCTCAGTTTTCTGACCCATTTGCTGCCTGCCAGGCTAGTTCGGTCGACCGTATCGGTCGACCGCATGTAGCCGGTCGACCGTCACGGTCGACCGACGACGTGCACAAACCTGTGCACGTTCTGGCACAGTCAGCGGTCGACCGGGACGGTCGACCGGAGCAGAATAGTCTGCTCTCTGGATTTTTCGGTCGACCGCTAGTTGCCAACGGTCAAAAATTGACCGTTGGACGGTCGACCGGGCCGGTCGACCGGAAGGCTATTTCTGGCAAAAATTCTGTAAACGGCTAGTTTTCTAAATTGCCTATAAATACATTTGAGAGAGTTTTTCTCTAAGAATTTTAGGGCTAAAATTTTCTATCTCTCTGGTGTTTTTGCTGCAATCAAAATAAGTTTTTGGATTCAAATTGAACAATCTTTTTGGTGTTTTCATTAGGGTTTGAAAAATCAAAGAAAAAGGTTTTGGGAAAAGCTTTTGAATTGAACTTCTCTATCTTGGTTTCATTTATTTCCCAAAGATTTCTTTGAGTTGCTGGTTTCAAATCCCTTGGTTTTCTCCACACTTGAGCTATAATCTACTATCTATATCTATAGGATATTTGTGTGGGAAAAGATATTGTTTGTGGTTGTTGTTTGAAACCACTTAGTTGTAAACCCATTTCTTGCTTTGTGCCATTTCCCTCATTGTGTTGAGGAGGTTGTGCAAATTGGGTTGTGAGGAGTTTTGTGTAAGCTTGGTGCTAATCCCTCAAGTTGTGAGGTGATTGTTTGTTGTATTGGAGGAGTGCCTCAAGAAGGAGGTTGAGAGTGTAAGAAGGGGAGTTGGGAACTCCTTGTAATTGTGATTGCCCCAAATCCTCGGTGGAGGTTCCCTTAGTGGGAGTCCTTAGTGGACAAGCTAGTGGATTGGAAATCCTTCGTGTGTCGAAGGCGGGGATGTAGAGCTGGGTGCTCGAACCTCGGAACATATCTCTTTGTTTGCGCTTGATCCATTGACTCTTGCTCTCTCTTTTTACTTTGTACTAATTGCTATATCTTATACTTGGTTGTGTGTGCATCACTTGTTGATCACACTTGAGTGTATTTGCTTTAAATTTTTAAATTCCGCATTTAGTTCATAGATTAGCATTGTCACCTATTCACCCCCCCCTCTAGGTGACTTTTCAATGGGATGTCAGCCATCCCCCAGGAACCCTGCAGTGGCACCCTCAGTCGGTTGCGCAACCTGTATCCTAGGTCCACCCAAAATACAGACGCTGTCTCCTCCATTAATTTTCCCAATCCCATTGTAAGTTGTCTATTTATATTATTAATTAATTCAGTCATGACAATAAATATCCATGTTACTTATAATGTTGGGACGGTACAGTGACAGTAACAGTTCAGTACAGTAACAGTAACAGTAATCGTATACACAGTGAACAGTAACAAGAACAATGAACAGTAACAGTAACCGTGCATATGATGAATAGAGCTGTACCGAGCATTACAATCTAACGATACTTTCCCAGTAACTTTCAGTAACATAAACAGTATGTTTATCAAGAAGGTATCTTGCATACTCAGTAGAGTTACTTAAGTGTATCATAATGTCTAGGATCAAGAATATGTGCAAAATTTATTAAAAGAGATAAAATATTCAAAAGTCAATTTATTTTGTATTTAATACATATAGACATGGACTAGTAACTAACAGGCATGAAACATGATTGAGTTTGAACAATTATTTAAATGTAAAATAATATTCATTGAAATAGACAGGATAAAACAGTTACGTGAAATAAAACTAAATATTAAATGAGTAAACAAAGAATACTCACATGAAATGATGCGTTTTGAAACCGACTCGCCGTCTGGTCTTCACTACATGAACTAGTATTGATCTACGGATCATCCCATAGATCGGCCTTCGAATCGCCTGTGTATCGGGTCCACAACGAGCACGAATCCAAATCGAGTCCGGATCTCCTACAACGGTCCGGATCTCCTGAAGCTGGGTCCGGATCTCACCGAACGAATCTGAAACACTGTAGGACGCAACCAACACATACATATAAACATAAATACATGCTTAACACATACACGTGCATATAGATACATACACGTATGCCCACATGCATACACCTATATGAGTATACACATACATACACCTCTATACATACATACATACATACATACATATATATATATAAACTAATAATCATGCATACCTACACGTATATACACTTATATACATACATACATCAATACATTATCTATTCATTCATGTTCATGCACCCATACCTAAACTCACGAACACATCCAAGTCCATGCACACATAATTACTTACAATTAATTATAATACTACCTATGCAAATATTATGTAAGTCCATGAACACATTAATATTGTTGGCCCAAAGGCCTTCCACTCTAGTTTTGATGATGATTAACTCATGTAGTTATGTGTACTAATAATCTTGCAATGTTTAAGTTTCAGATATTTAACAAGATATTAGTTGGTGAAAGCTTCCACACATCTTTCACATGTTGATTCAAGAGCCCGCGCATCAAAGATCATACATTGCACTTGCTCGGTGAATCAAGAGTTTTTGGATCGAGCCGACTTGGAGATTGCGCTCTAGCTTGGAGATTGCGCTCTACAAGAAGACTTAGGTATCCATAGTTTTAGTTTGGGTTTAGATCCTAATTGTAAAGATTAGAATAGTATGATAAGCTCAAGTTCACAACACACACCTTTCATGTTTTGATTTTCGGTTTTAGGTTTAACCGATCTTGGTTTTCATGAATGGATTTTTTATCAAAACAAGTTTACATGGTTTATGTATATTAGATTTGTTCTATATACATGCATGCTTCAATTGTTTAGACAAACCTTGTTTGATAATCTATTCCATGTGTTTTGTGTTTTGGTATTTACAACAAAACATATTTTTGGACTTAATGACAAAAATCATGATATATATATATATGTTTCTTGTATATTGAATTTCTATTCATATACAATATGCTTCAAAGTGTTTAAATATCATATTTTTGCATCATGGATGAGTTTTAGACAATGTGTATTTTCTATTCAAAATACAAGGTTTTAGAAAATACGATTTTTGGTTTTTGGCAAAATTTCTATGACACAAAAATAGTCAAATATGTTTGAAATTTGTGTTAGGATTTTTAACACAAGTTTGTATTTTAATATAAAATGATAAAACTATTTTGTGGAATTTTAGAGATTTTGTGGGATTATTGGAATATTTTTTACTTCAGTTTTTCTGACCTATTTGCTGCCTGCCAGGCTAGTTCGGTCGACCGTAACGGTCGACCGCATGTAGCCGGTCGACCGACGACGTGCACAAACCTGTGCACGTTTCTGGCACAGTCAGCGGTCGACCGGGACGGTCGACCGGAGCAGAATAGTCTGCTCTCTGGATTATTCGGTCGACCGGGCCGGTCGACCGTTAGTTGCCAACGGTCAAAAATTTACCGTTGGACGGTCGACCGGGCCGGTCGACCGGCAGGGTAAATCTGGCAAATTTCTGTCAACGGCTATTTTCTGATAATTGCCTATAAATACCCCATTTGCAAGAGTTTTTCTTTAAGAATTTTTGTGCGAAATTTTTCATACTCCCTGGTGTTTTTACAGCAATCAAAAGAAGTTTTTGAGCTCAAATTGAACAATACATTTGGTGTTTTTGTTAGGGTTTGGAAAATCAAAGAAAGGGTTTTTGGGAAAGGATTTTGATTGAACTTCTCTATCTTTGTTTCAGTTTTTCCCAAGGATTTTTCTTTATGATTTCTGATTTCCATTCCTTTGGTTTTCTCCACACTTGAGCAAAAATCTACTATCTATATCTATAGGATATTTGTGTGGGAAAAGATATTGTTTGTGGTTGTTGTTTGAAACCACTTAGTTGTAAACCCATTTCTTGCTTTGTGCCATTTCCCTCATTGTGTTGAGGAGGTTGTGCAAATTGGGTTGTGAGGAGTTTTGTGTAAGCTTGGTGCTAATCCCTCAAGTTGTGAGGTGATTGTTTGTTGTATTGGAGGAGTGCCTCAAGTAGGAGGTTGAGATTGTAAGAAGGGGAGTTGGGAACTCCTTGTAATTGTGATTGCCCCAAATCCTCGGTGGAGGTTCCCTTAGTGGGAGTCCTTAGTGGACAAGCTAGTGGATTGGAAATCCTTCGTGTGTCGAAGGCGGGGATGTAGAGCTGGGTGCTCGAACCTCGGAACATATCTCTTTGTTTGCGCTTGATCCATTGACTCTTGCTCATCATCAAAAAGGGGGAGATTGTTGGCCCAAAGGCCTTCTACTCTAGTTTTGATGATGATTAACTCATGTAGTTATGTGTACTAATAATCTTGCAATGTTTAAGTTTCAGATATTTAACAAGATATTAGTTGGTGAAAGCTTCCACACATCTTTCATATGTTGATTCAAGAGCCCGCGCATCAAAGATCATACATTGCACTTGCTCGGTGAATCAAGAGTTTTTGGATCGAGCCGACTTGGAGATTGCGCTCTAACTTGGAGATTGCGCTCTACAAGAAGACTTAGGTATCCATAGTTTTAGTTTGGGTTTAGATCCTAATTGTAAAGATTAGAATAGTATGATAAGCTCAAGTTCACAACACACACCTTTCATGTTTTGATTTTCGGTTTTAGGTTTAACCGATCTTGGTTTTCATGAATGGATTTTTTATCAAAACAAGTTTACATGGTTTATGTATATTAGATTTGTTCTATATACATGCATGCTTCAATTGTTTAGACAAACCTTGTTTGATAATCTATTCCATGTGTTTTGTGTTTTGGTATTTACAACAAAACATATTTTTGGACTTAATGACAAAAATCATGATATATATATGTTTCTTGTATATTGAATTTCTATTCATATACAATATGCTTCAAAGTGTTTAAATATCATATTTTTGTATCATGGATGAGTTTTAGACAATGTGTATTTTCTATTCAAAATACAAGGTTTTAGAAAATACGATTTTTGGTTTTTGGCAAAATTTCTATGACACAAAAATAGTCAAATATGTTTGAAATTTGTGTTAGGATTTTTAACACAAGTTTGTATTTTAATATAAAATGATAAAACTATTTTGTGGAATTTTAGAGATTTTGTGAGATTTATTGGAATATTTTTTACTTCAGTTTTTCTGACCTATTTGCTGCCTGCCAGGCTAGTTCGGTCGACCGTAACGGTCGACCGCATGTAGCCGGTCGACCGTCAAGGTCGACCGACGACGTGCACAAACCTGTGCACGTTTCTGGCACAGTCAGCGGTCGACCGGGACGGTCGACCGGAGCAGAATAGTCTGCTCTCTGGATTATTCGGTCGACCGGGCCGGTCGACCGTTAGTTGCCAACGGTCAAAAATTGACCGTTGGACGGTCGACCGGGCCGGTCGACTGGCAGGGTAAATCTGGCAAATTTCTGTCAACGGCTATTTTCTGATAATTGCCTATAAATACCCCATTTGCAAGAGTTTTTCTTTAAGAATTTTTGTGCGAAATTTTTCATACTCCCTGGTGTTTTTACAGCAATCAAAAGAAGTTTTTGAGCTCAAATTGAACAATACATTTGGTGTTTTTGTTAGGGTTTGGAAAATCAAAGAAAGGGTTTTTGGGAAAGGATTTTGATTGAACTTCTCTATCTTTGTTTCAGTTTTTCCCAAGGATTTTTCTT
Organism: Agave tequilana; assembly: GCA_038442645.1. Taxonomy (NCBI): domain Eukaryota; kingdom Viridiplantae; phylum Streptophyta; class Magnoliopsida; order Asparagales; family Asparagaceae; genus Agave; species Agave tequilana. Next base: position 43,984 of record JAVJIF010018188.1, read on the forward strand.
TATGATTTCTGATTTCCATTCCTTTGGTTTTCTCCACACTTGAGCAAAAATCTACTATCTATATCTATAGGATATTTGTGTGGGAAAAGATATTGTTTGTGGTTGTTGTTTGAAACCACTTAGTTGTAAACCCATTTCTTGCTTTGTGCCATTTCCCTCATTGTGTTGAGGAGGTTGTGCAAATTGGGTTGTGAGGAGTTTTGTGTAAGCTTGGTGCTAATCCCTCAAGTTGTGAGGTGATTGTTTGTTGTATTGGAGGAGTGCCTCAAGAAGGAGGTTGAGATTGTAAGAAGGGGAGTTGGGAACTCCTTGTAATTGTGATTGCCCCAAATCCTCGGTGGAGGTTCCCTTAGTGGGAGTCCTTAGTGGACAAGCTAGTGGATTGGAAATCCTTCGTGTGTCGAAGACGGGGATGTAGAGCTGGGTGCTCGAACCTCGGAACATATCTCTTTGTTTGCGCTTGATCCATTGACTCTTGCTCTCTCTCTTTACTTTGTACAAATTGTTATATCTTATACTTGCTTGTGTGTGCATCATTGTTGTAATTGCAATTAGTTTTCAAATCCGCATTAAGTTCACTAGATTAGCATTGTCACCTATTCACCCCCCCTCTAGGTGACTTTTCAAATATAACCTTCACATTATTACACTTTTACCTTTATACATATATATAACACTAACCTCGAGGCGATTTGTGGCGCACCGACGAAGGCTTTGGTGGAGGCGTCGGGGCCGCAGAGGATGTCGTTGGATAGAGAATCTCGCCGTGAAGGGCGCGGGTGCGTTCTAACTCACCGACAGTGATCAACGGCGACTCACGAAAGACCGAAAAGTGGGTTCAGTCTAGGGATGAGAAGTGGAGAAGTAATGGTGCCTCTTTCCTCAGGCCAACATTTTTCTCTTGTTTCTCAACTCCACTGGCCGGAGACTTCACCAACAAAAGCTTGCAAAAAATTCTAGGTGTTCGTCCTAAATGTAACCAAGGGCTTCCTCGACAGGCCACCTTCTTTAATCTCCCACAACTTACATGTCCCATCTTTGCCTTGACTAACAACTCTGTTCCTATGAGAAGAACTTATAACAATGGAGTACACACCAGCAGTTCTATCATGAGCCTAAGTCGAGGACAATGTCTTGTGCTGCACCTATCCCAGACTCGTAGTTTCCCATCAGCAGCGCCAGTGAAGAGCAGAGCGGAAGAGGGGTGGAAGCAGGCGTCCATGACGGAGGCGTGGGGACCACGAAGGACGACGATTAGATCCGAAGGAGGGAGTTTTAGGCGCTCCGGCGATGGCCGAGGGGATGAAGGGCGGTAGCAGGGGGTTGTCGTGGCATGAGGTGGGACAGGGGGAGGGCTCTCGGGTGGTGGATGGGGGATCTACGGAGTTTCGTCGGACGCACAGGCCATGGGGCTACGCATGGCCTGGTGGAGAGTGTCGCGGAGGAGGGCCTTGGGGGTGGCTGCGGCACTGAAGGGCGCTCCAGAGAGGCGAATGGTGCACGGTGGTGATGCTGTAGATAGAAGAAGGGTGCTGACGTGATGTGTGCTGGTTGGGAGATGGTTGTGAGGGGGCAGCTGTTGTTGGGGGAGGAGAAATAGATGATAAAGATAATTAGGGTAAGATTTAGGGGAAAATGAATTATATAGGTAGATAGAAATATTGGGTTGTGAGTTAACGGCTAGTGGATTTGGGTCATAAATTTTGGGCTTCGGTTGAACCAAGGCAAAAATAAAAAAATGAAGAAGAATGAGTGTGACTTAGTAGGATGGGCTAATGGGCTTGGGGGAAAAGAAAAGAAATAGAAAAAAAATACCAATAGCATACTAATAACAATAATAACAATAACAACAATAATACACCAACAATGATAATAACCAAGAACTACATATTAGTAAAAACTTAAAATAATTAATTATAATAGTGGAAACTCATAACAATTAGCTATTATAACTCACATGAAATAATAATAATGTTAACCACAATAATAATGATGATAATAGTTATTAATAATACATGACGGGATTAACAATAACAATGATAATTAACAGAAATATTAATAATATTATATATATACATATACACATATATAAAACATATTAGTCAATGTTAATAATGATACATAATTCAGATTAAAATTAAATAAAACAGAAATACAGTATTATCAGGTAGGGGATATTACACATAACTAGACATTGTGTTTTTTTTTTGTGTTTTTTAAAGAAAAATCTAACTAAACATTGTTAATTTTGATCCAGTGACGAGGTCACAATTTAGGCTTTTAACTTTTATGCGCTTTTCAAAAAAAAAAATTCTGGGAAAAGAAACTACTAACAACAGACTACAAAGTACAAACAAATTCACCTAAGGCATCAACCTTGAGCGATGGGAATCAAATAAAGCAAAGAAACGAAGAAGAAAAAGATACATCCCTGCCTAGCTCTAGACAATGTTTAACTTACTAGTCAGCTAAGCTATTTCTTTCAAAAATTAATGAGTACAAGTACAGTAAAGTCTCCTACGTCCCGAGCGAAGAAATAAAGAGTTTATAATTTAAGAGGAAGAAACACATATGCTTGGATGTTTAAATCAATAACTATGACAATATATTATCTCACAAACCACAAATTTGTAACTTTATTGGTTTTTTTTTAAAAAAAATATTAGCCATACCCTTAAGTATTATAAGCAAAAAGAATAATTGTTATGTAGTTTTGTGGGAAAAAAAATGTCTTAACTTTTATACAATAAATACATTTATACAATAAAGATTCGATGAGGCACAATACTGATAAGATTTAATAATAATGAGCCAAAGAAAAATGACACTATGTCTAAACTTGATAAGTTTGAACAGTAACACATAATATCCCTGATGTAAAAGAAAAAGTAACATATATTACAAAACTTTATGTAATTATTGAAATACATTACACTTGAAGAGTGTAAAATATTATCAATAGTCTATTATTCAACATACTTTGCATCAATTAGTGTGTAGTGGAAAATTAATCACAATTTTACAAGAAATTATTGTACATAAAAAAAGGTAAAACAAGAAAGTGATGAGAGCAACTACGATTGAAAAATGACTCATTGGTTTGTTAATTTTGATAACTAAAAGTGTTTCATTGAAACATTTGCCTTCTCAACGATAATGCACAAATATAACTCTTTTTCAAGTAAATGACATTAATGTTGGCCCAAAAGCCCACCACTCTAGTTTGATGATGATCAACTCATATAGTTATAGTACTAATGATCTTGTGTTTATTTAGTCTCAGATTTGTGATCAAGATCTTAGTTGGTGTTTAGCTTCAACAAGGATTTAAAGTCAAGTTTTGGAGCTACCACGGTTTGATTCAAGAGCTTGTGCATCAAGATCACATCAAGTACTCAAAAAGAGTTTAGCTCTTTGGATCAAATTTGGACCAAGTCAAGAAAATGAGAAAACTTCAAGTGAAGACTTCAAGATTAAGACTTGAGTCTAGGTTTGTTTTTATAAGATTTTATTTTTAGATAAAATGAAAGGATAGAATAGTTGGTGGATTGCTCAAGTATATCTTACACACACACACACTTGATTTAGATGAGTTTTCATAAAAGAGTTTTATTTTGAAAAAACACAAAAGATTTTCATTTTGAAAAATACCGATTTGATTTTAGAATTCAAAGTATATATGTCTTTAACCAAATCATGTTTAGTGCTTATTGTCAAAAACATAGATATTTCACCATGTATGTATATTGGATCATATCCATGCACCCTATGCTTTCAAAGTGTTTAAAATATCTTCTTTTTGTATTTGGAGAGTTTTAAAAAATCCATTTTGGAAAAATACGGATTTTGTTTTTAGTCAAAATTTTTAAGTTATAAAATAGTTCAAATTGTTTGTAACATGTCTTGATTTTGCTCAAATATGTTTGATTATCAAAGTATAATATTGAAACTATTTTTGTAGATTTTTCGTGAATTTATGGGATTTTATTTAAGCTAAAAAGATAACATTTAAATCCCTAAAACTGACCTGACCTAGCTTCTGCCGGTCGACCGAACCGGTCGACCGAGCTAGGAGTCGGTCGACCGGGACGATCGACGACGTGCACAGGATGTGCACGCCAAGTCTGTTAGAGGGCCGGTCGACCGACCCGGTTGACCGCCAGAGAGCTTCTGCTCTCTACAAAGCCCCGGTCGATCGGCAGAGAGCTCTGCTCTCTGTTCCAGGCAGCGGTCGACCGGGCCGATCGACTGAGGCTCCAACGGTCAGAAATCTGTCCATTGGCGGTCAACCGGGCCGGTCGACAGTCAGCCGCCAGGGCTGAAAAATACCCCAACAGCTAGTTTTTCTAGCCCTATAAAAGGAGGGCTTTTGGGAATGTTTTTAACAAGATTTTTCAAGTGATTTTGCATCAGTTTTTCCTACATCTTTTAAGAGGTTCTCCACTTGTTTTTGAGAGCAAATATTTCCAATCAAAATGGGAGTTTATCAAGAGTATTTTAAAAGTAATTTTCTTGAGTTTTCCTCCACCATTTCAATCCTAGTTTCCTCACACAATACTTGAGCTATCCATTGCTATATCTACCTATAGGGATCTTTGTAGTGAGAGGATTTTAGGTGATCAAAATGTTATGATCACCAAAGTTCTACTTTGTTATTTGAGGAGGCGGACTTGCGGGTTTGCAGTGTTTCGAGTTCGTGTGTGAATACTTTATTTGAGGTGCGGCCTCGGCGAGCTTGTGGGCTTGTGGTGTGTTCGGGACTAGAGAGTCCAAGAGTTCTAGTAGGAACTCCTTGTAGATGTTGCGGCACCGAGTGATCCGGTGGGATCGATTTTAGTGGAAATCCTTCAAGTGTTGAAGGCGGAGACGTAGAGCAAGTGTGCTCGAACCTCGAAACAACTATCCCGTGTTTGTGATTGCTCTCTCTATCTCTTACTTGTTTATATCTTGCATAACCTCGAATCCTTCAAGCCAAGTGCTCTTTATTTGGGTCTTACAACCTAGAGTTAAAGATCCTCATTTATACCTAATCACAATATTTGTACACACACCATGGATTTCATGTCACCTCCCACATTTGACATCCTTAACATCCAAACTTCGAAGGTTAAGATGTCTTTATACCTCAAAGGCCTAGGCATTCATGTTTATCTTGCTACTATTAAAGATTCATATATTAACAATAGCAAGTATATTGAGGCTAACTCAAAAGCCATCCATGCTTTGAAGAGTACCCTAAATGATGATATTTATGTAGGGTTACTAACATTGACTCGGCTTTTGTAGTTTGGAACACCATCATCTCTCTTGGCGAAAATGAACAATATTATGCGGGGAGCGATTCACATGTTAGAAGTAACGCTTCCAACGTGTGCTCATGGTCAAAGGGGATAACCCTCTTGAGGTAAACACCGAATCCGAGCTAGATGGAGATGTTGAAATGTCATATGATGAGCTTGCATCTTTTTGTCAACAATTACTTGAAAAATATGACATGATTAAAAAGGATAAGCAGAATTTGAAAAAGAAATTTGATTGCATGTTAAAAGAAAATGATTCTTTTAAAAATAAAGTTGCATACATTGAAAAAGAAAATGAAATTTTAAAAAAATGAAAATGTTTCCTTGCTTTCTAAATTGAATGATCTTTGTGAAGGAAACACTTCTTTGAAAAATAAAATTATTTTGGTGGAAAAACAAAATGAAGTTGCTTTAAATGAAAACACTTCTTTTAAAAGAAAATTATTGAAAAAGAAAAAGTAAATATTTCGAAAAAGAAAAGGAATAATGATTCTCAATCTCACCATGCTTTATATGCCACTATTAATCAAAATGAGATTAATTTTTGAAAAATAAAATAGATTGTTTGAGCTCAACTTTGAGCAATGTGCTTTTAACTATTCTAGATTGGAGTCCTTGTTTTCAAAGAAAATAAACTCCACATAATCATGCACATCACCCTCATCATGCATATGCACACTTTGCACGCTATGACCACACTCATACGCATATGCATCCTAGAGTGTACAAGTGTACACATTGTGGCCGCAAAGGCCATTTAACAAATTTTGTTATGATAAGATAACTGCTTTAAATTTTTCTAATAAGATGTTTGGGTTCCTTACAATGCTAACCCTCAAGGACCCAAAAGAAAATGGTACCAAAATTCTCACCTTGTGTATTTGATATAGGTGCGGGCTCTCATACGACGTGAGAGAGTTGGTGCCTTAGTGGTGGATGCATGGACTTGATGGACACATATATTGATGCACCGCTATCAAGGAGGTTTGGTGGGACAACCACCATGTTTTGGAGACTTAGAGTACAGTTCTTATGGTTTGGTCACTATCTCTAAACTCCTAATTTATTTACATGCTTTTATAATTGATGATTTTTAGCATGTTTGTTTTTATGATTGCGTTTCATGTGGTAAATACATGGTTAGATGTAGATTCCATTTAAACTTGTGTTTATACTTGTACAGGTAGTGAGCCACATTTGATTTATATATATTGCACTTCATTGCTCATTTGTACTCACAATATGCACGTGTATAGCCTAGTTTAATGATTCTCTCATTTTACTTGTTTTGTCAATTTTCATGTTCTTACTTCATGTATATGCATTTCTATTCAAATCTAATAAATATACATGTATACCCCTTGAGTCATTTGCCTTCATGCATTTACTTTATGGACTCATTTTATGTTTGGGATATATGTGAATATTGTTAGTTTTGAATAAAAACACACATATACCTAGAAGTTTGTTTTTAAGATGAAAAATGAATTTTTATGATTTCATCTTTAATTGAAAAATGAATTTTCATGATTTTTGTTTTGATAAAATGATATTTATTTTGAGCTTCATTGATTATCTTCATGAAAAATGCTAATTACATGATTCTTGTACACTCACACTTTATTTTTTTATTCATGACTTTGTTTCATGATTATTTTTGAGCCTTATAGATTTCGAGTGTCAAACTTTATGTATTTAGTATGCTTCATGATATACATATGATTTGGTTTCATGTTTTTGAAGGATCTTTAACTAGTTTTCAAAAATTACTTTAACTAGTTATTTATTCTTCATTTGGTAATATTTTCACAATAAAAATATTTTCAAAATCATATTTTTAAAAAAACCATACCAACACCGTTATGGGAGGACGGATGGGCGAGTATGCCTTGTAAGTTTTATTGAAAAATCTTTTATCTTGAGCATATAAAGGGTGGTAGTTATGAGTTATATACTTGATTTACATTGTTATTTTCAATGGTATCTCAATTGATTTTTTTTTGTATATACTCATATTTTGTTTTCTATATATGTATGCTTCAATTCAAATAATATCAATTTCTATTGGTATTCTCTTTTCATACATATAAATGATTTACTGGTGCTTAATTCTCAAGATATTTACATATTTAAAGCACAAAGTATGTTTATGTTAAGCTTACTTCAAATCTTAATTTTAATTGATTTCTCAATTGATATTTTTTTAGGCTTATGCATTATCTTCAATTGATATTTTTTTACAATTAATATTTTTATTGATATCAAAATGTACAATATGTTTCAATTGGTATCTATTGAACTATTTATTTCAATTGGTATCCATGAAATTTATATTGGTATCAAAATATAAAATACTTTCTTTCATTGGTATCAAGATCCAATTGTATCAAAATTTCATTGTTATTTCAATTGATAAAATGTTTAAATTATAATTAAAATTCAAAATTTGTAATGTTTATTTACAATTGATATCTTAAAATTTGATTTACTATGATATCTCAAAATTTGTTTATTGAGAAAATTAAAAATGTTTGATGTGTATTGCCTATATGCAAGGGGAGCTTAACATCTCTTTTACATATAGATTCATGATGAGTGTATCTTATATTGAGAAGTTTGATAACTCTTCTTTATGCGGTACACGTGTGTAGGGGGAGCTTCACATCTCCTCTTATGCATTGCATATTATGGTTGTGTGTGAATTAGGGCTTGTCAACCCTTCTTCATGTAATGCATGTATGTAGGGAAGCTAACTTAGCGTCTTCCTCTTCATGAATGTATATCGCATATATCTCATTATTGATTGATTTGAGTTCACCTCTTTGAGTAGGAGAACATTATTTTGTTTTTACTTTTACCCCTTTGTTGATGATTGATAAAAAGGTGGAGAAGTATTTTATTATATATGCATGTTTTCCTTGTTTTATACATAAAGGAGGAGAAGAATTTTATTTATGCATATTGTTTTGTTTTGCAAATAGGAGAAAAAGAATTAATTTGATGAGTTTATGCTTGATTGGCATGTTTATCTCCGTATATTTGCATACATATTTATTTAGTTTATGTGCTTTATTGCCATATCTATTTATTTCTTGTGATGCATGAGTTAAGGGGGAGCTTATTTGAAGTTTTACTTTAATCCATGCACATATAACTCCATGAGTTTTGTCATCATCAAAAAGGGGAGATTGTTGGCCCAAAGGCCCATCACTCTAATTTTGATGATGATCAACTAATGTAGTTATAGCACTAATGATCTTGTGTTTATTTAGTCTCAGATTTGTGATAAGATCTTAGTTGGTGTTTAGCTTCAACAAGGATTTAAAGTCAGTTTTGGAGCTAGCACGGTTTGATTCAAGAGCTTGTGCATTAAGATCACATCAAGTACTTAAAAAGAGTCTATCTCTTTGGATCAAGTTTGGACCAAGTCAAGAAAATGAGAAGACTTCAAGTGAAGACTTCAAGATCAAGACTTGAGTCTAGGTTTGTTTTTATAAGATTTTATTTTTAGATAAAATGTAAAGGATAGAATAGTGGTGGATTGTTCAAGTATATCTTACACACACTCTCTCTTGATTTAGATGAGTTTTCATAAAAGAGTTTTATTTTGGAAAATACAAAAGATTTCATTTTGAAAAAAATACCGATTTGGTTTTTGGAATTCAAAGTATACATGTCTTTAATCAAAATCATGTTTAGTGCTTATTGTCAAAAACATAGATATTTCACCAAGTATGTGTAGTGGATCATATCCATACACCCTATACTTTCAAGTGTTTAAAATATCTTGTTTTTGTATTTGGAGGAGTTTGAAAAAATCCATTTTGAAAAAAACGGATTTTGTTTTTAGCCAAAATTTATAAGTTACAAAAATAGTTCAAATTGTTTGTAACATGTCTTGATTTTGCTCAAATATGTTTGATTATCAAATTATAATATTGAAACTATTTTTGTAGATTTTTCGTGAATTTATGGGATTTTATTTAAGTTAAAAAGATAACTTTTAAATCCCTAAAACTGACCTGACCTGGCTTCTGCCGGTCGACCGGACCGGTCGACCGAGGTAGGAGTCGGTCGACCGGGACGGTCGACTGACGTGCAAAGAATGTGCACGCCAAGTCTGCTGGAGGGCCGGTCGACCGCCAGAGAGCTTCTGCTCTCTGGAAAGCCCCGGTCGACCGGGCCGGTCGACCGGCACAGAGCTCTGCTCTCTGTTCCAGGCAGCGGTCGACGGGCCGGTCGACCGAGGCTCCAACGTCAGAAATCTGACCGTGGCGGTTGATCGGGCCGTTCGACCGTCAGCCGCCAGGGCTGAAAAAATGCCCCAACGGCTAGTTTTTCTAGCCCTATAAAAGGAGGGCTTTTGGGACTGTTTTTAACAAGATTTTTTCAAGTGATTTTGCACTAGTTTTTCCTACATCTTTTAAGAGGATTCTCCACTTGTTTTGAGAGCAAATATTTCCAATCAAAGGGGAGTTTATCAAGAGTGTTTTAAAAGTGATTTTCTTGAGTTTTCCTCCACCATTTCAATCCTAGTTTTTCACACAACATTTGAGCTATCCATTGCTATATCTACATATAGGGATCTTTGTCGTGAGAGGATTTTAGGTGATCAAAGTGTTGTGATCACCAAAGTTCTACTTTGTTATTTGAGGAGGCGGACTTGCGGGTTCGCGGTGTTTCGAGTTCGTGTGTGAACTCTTTGTTTGAGGTGCGGCCTCCGCGAGCTTTGTGGGCTTGCGGTGTGTTCGGGACTAGAGAGTCCAAGAGTTCTAGTGAGAACTTCTTGTAGGTGTTGCGGCACCGAGTGATCCGGTGGGATCGATTTTAGTGGAAATCCTTCAAGTGTTGAAGGTGGGGAGGTAGAGCAAGTGTGCTCGAACCTCGAAACAACTATCCCGTGTTTGCGATTGCTCTCTCTCTATCTCTTACTTGTTTATATCTTGCATGCTTATATTGTTTTCATCTTTATATGCTTGATATATATTTGTGCTATATTATTATATGCTTGGGGATTATTTGCTAACACTTGTATTCAACCAAGAGAGCCAACGCGGCACCTCAACTCTTATTTAGAGGAATCTTGAGGAGTTAGTGCAGAGCCCTTCACGGGGAATCTGGCTACACTCTTATGTTATACGTGGTGTTTAGTTTAAGAAGTTTAATTTGCATTAAATAAGTTTTTAATTCCGCATTATTGACTATTAGATTAGCTCATCACCTATTCACCCCTATAGGTGATTTACAATTGGTATCCGAGCCAAGTGCTCTTTATTTGGGTCTTACAACCTAGAGTTAAAGATTCTCATTTATACCTAATCACAATATTTGTACACACACATGGATTTCATGTCACCTCCCACATTTGACATCCTTAACATCTAAACTTCGAAGGTTAAGATGTCTTTATACCTCAAAGGCCTAGGCATTCATGTTTATCTTGCTACTATTAAAGATTCATATATTAACAATAGCAAGTATATTGAGGCAACTCAAAAGCCATCCATGCTTTGAAGAGTACCCTAAATGATGATATTTATGTAGGGTTACTAACATGACTCGGCTTTTGTAGTTTGGAACACCATCATCTCTCTTGGCGAAAATGAACAATATTATGCGGGGAGCGATTCGGATGTTAGAAGTAACGCTTCCAACGTGTGCTCATGGTCAAAGGGGATAACCCTCTTGAGGTAAACACCGAATCCGAGCTAGATGGAGATGTTGAAATGTCATATGATGAGCTTGCATCTTTTTGTCAACAATTACTTGAAAAATATGACATGATTAAAAGGATAACAATAATTTGAAAAAGAAATTTGATTGCATGTTAAAAGAAAATGATTCTTTTAAAAATAAAGTTGCATGCATTGAAAAGAAAATGAAATTTTGAAAAATGAAAATGTTTCCTTACTTTCTAATTGAATGATCTTTGTGAAGGAAACACTTCTTTGAAAATAAAATTATTTTGGTGGAAAAACAAAAAGAAGTTGCTTTAAATGAAAACACTTCTTTAAAAAGAAAAATTATTGAAAAAGAAAAAGTAAATATTTTGAAAAAGAAAAGGAATAATGATTCTCAATCTCACCATGCTTTATATGCCACTATTAATCAAAATGAGATTAAATTTTTGAAAAATAAATAGAGTTGTTTGAGCTCAACTTTGAGCAAATGTGCTTTTAACTATTCTAGATTGAGTCCTTGTTTTCAAAGAAATAAACTCCACATAATCATGCACATCACCCTTATCACGCATATGCGCACTTTGCACGCTATGACCACACTCATATACATATGCATCCTAGAGTGTACAAGTGTATACATTGTGGCCGCAAAAGCGATTTAGCAAAATTTTGTTATGATAAGATAAATGCTTTAAATTTTGCTAATAAGAATGTTTGTGTTCCTTACAATGCTAACCCTCAAGGACCAAAAGAAAATGGGTATCAAAATCCCCACCTTGTGTATTTGATATAGGTGCGGGCTCTCACACGACGTGAGAGAGTTGGTGCCTTAGTGGTGGATGCATGGACTTGATGGACACATATATTGATGCACCGCTATCAAGGAGGTTTGGTGGGACAACCACCATGTTTTGGAGACTTAGAGTACAGTTCTTATGGTTTGG
>JAVJIF010018189.1:0-58077 GCA_038442645.1 Agave tequilana
TTGGATAGAATTTGTTGAAATTTGTGAACACTGTTATAAAAGTCTTAATAATTTAACCGACTAAAAAGAAAAAAAATAACGTGGGAAATTTCTACCACTGAAGATGTTAAAGTAAAGATCACTAAATTGGCAGACGATTCCATCAAAATACTTAATAGGATATCAAGAACATTATGTTTGTAGTAAGTCAAATACGTATTAAAGAAAACAATAATATAAAGGAAAATTTTTGAATGTTTTCTTTTCAAGTGAGATGATTCTCCTTGATAAGTCTGAGTTGGCTAGAACTTCAAACTCTTCATATATTTAGATATATTGACCACGGGCCGGAAAAAAAAAATGGTACGATGAAGGGGGTAGTTTGCGGTGGGACCCGCCACGGTTAGAGGGCTACGTGTCGGTCATCGACTTGTCGGTGCTAATGTGCTGGCGAGTGGGTTAACGTAAAGGGCACGTCAGTGGGCTTAATATCAAAGAGGACAAATTGGTGATGTGTTGGTTTTGGATCTTGACGATTTTTTTATTTATCTAGAGTCGATTTGATGGAAAAAAAAAAAAAAAGAAAAGCATTTTCTGTTGATTTTTTTTTAATTTGAGGAGCAGAATTTATTGACGAGAAATAATTCCATCGTGGTGAAATTTGAACCGTTCGTCCCTGAGTGATCCTTTGACGTGAGGACTTTAATGGCCCCAACACCGACATTAAAAGCTCACGTGCAAAATGTAGAGGACTCGGTGCCGCAGGATCTGCCCAATAACGGGTCGGGTTCAGAACCTTTTTTCCGGACCCCATCCTTATTGGATCCCGGATTTGGATATCAAATTGGGCCTAAATTTCTACTCGGCGCCAAAACCTCTCGCCTTTCTTCCTAATTTGAGATGAGAGAGATCGAATGAGAGAGTGAAGAGAATGGCAATGGCGGTGGAATTGGTCGGTCTCTCAAAATTCAAGGTCTAGTTCCTTGCCCTAGTTTCTGAAGCTCTCCATCTCAGAGTACAAATCCTCTCTCTTTCTCTCTATTGCTCGCTCGCTCATGCCTCTAATCTCCCCCTTTGTTCTTCAGCAGGAAAGCGAAGGAAACGCCCGAGAGGAGCTGGATCTCTGAAAATAGGTGATTCCCTCTCGAATCGGAACCTATAAACCTGATTTCGTACGATTTCTCTCATTTCAAGCCGCTGCCTTGCAGAGTGAAAAGCAAATCGAAGCAGAGTACGGACAGAGACTGCAAGAATTAATCGCCGAGCTGGCGGTGCGAGATGAGTCGCAGCGTAAGCTCGACGCCAAGGTAATTCGATTTTCTCCATTTATTTGTTTTTCGAAAGCGGCTTACGGTTTCTCAAGTTTTTATTTAAGTCTAATCTGTGGCATATTTTTTGTTAAAAACCCGAATGCATTGTTGTTAGAACAAATAAATAAATTTGAAATTTTGAGTTACTCTTAAAATGAAAACTTTGGCATGCTTTTTAATACGAATTTTGTTACCTTTATTAGTGAAATATCTTGAGCACGAGAATGCATTGATGGAGAAGAAGGAAAGAGAATTGGGGGAGATTGTGAACAGTTTGCTACAGTCGAGGGACAGTTTCTTAAGCGTCTATGAGGTCATTTAGTTTTTCCACTAGTGTTACATGTACTTTTCCTTATTCATTGAGTTTCAATTTTTGAGGCTAGTCATCCTTCTCATAAGTAACTGGATATAAATGTGTAAATGTGGTGGTGATTTTCCACCACAACTGATTGGAAGGCCGATCCTCACCACAAGCGAGAATGAAAATGTGAAAGTGTAGTAGATAAAACATAACATAGAAAAGAAAAACACAGAGGATTTATGTGGAAAACCTTAATCAGGAAAAATAACGGAGAGGGGAAGCTTCACTATAATTCTCAAATTACAAGAATTATAGGAACCTATAGGATGCCTACAAATTGGAATCAGAATCTCTTTCGTTGGAGGAGAAGGTCTACTTATGCTTGACTGAGCTGTTGGCATGGAGACAAAAGAGTACGAGCGAGATCCTCATAACCGCGCGATTTTCACATGTCACTTTGTTGTAACGGTTGTGATCACCGGTGCTTATTTGTTGGAATTGCATGCATGAAAATCTGCCACTGTCATAACTGCCAGCGCTGAGGGTGTCACACCTTATGAACGTAGATGAAGGTAAGGCTACATAACTATATGCGGAGATCAGGGGTGATCTATTGCTTGAGTTGCTTGGCTCAGAGTTGAAGTCTTCAGAATGGAGGAAGCCTCGGAGCGGAGAAGATCTTCAGGAGGTTGGGTATAGCATGGACTTCAGAGGGGAGCTCTGATGCTTTTCGGAGAGTTGAAAGGTGAGGAATACATGTCTCCATCTTGAATGATGTCAGATTTTGATCATTACAGATGCCCTCGCTTTTTTCGCTTGTCGGAGCCTGCAGAAGGGAAGTTGAAAGAGCGGAGTTAGTAGGAAATATTTCATTGCCTTAAGTTCATCTTGATATTCATGGGCAGAAGAGGATCTAGATCATAAGTGCGGATCTTCTGGATTTACTTGAAGACCATGCAACTGGTTGATAGCTGGCGTGTCAATCAGTTGGATTCCTTGAAAGTTATAACCGGTGTCTCTTTGAATCCTGGTGCCATTATGACTGGGAGGTAGGGTTTTGTGCTGGCGGCGACAGTTGATCTTCTACTGTTTCGGTTAACTGAAAATCTTAGGACGTGGGCCATGTTTTTCGGAATTGAAAATTTGAATTGGAGACGGTTCAGCTTCTTTCCTATCTATAAATAGAGTGGAACCCTTGGATGTAGATCACTTCTATTTTTTCTAAGGAAATTTTGCTTCGATTCCTCTTCATCGCTTTTTCTAGGTTGCTTTGTTTTCTTCTCTCCTCTTCATCAGATGGAGGAAGGAAAGAAAGAGGGAGGAAGATGAAGAGGAAGTTATGGTGGTTAGGCTTTCTCAAAGTAGGAGTCCGATTGGTGCGTCACATTAGTCGTCATGACGAACCTGTTATGATACATCAGTCGTCATGACAGGGTGTCACTGTCAGGGGTGATTGGTAAGGCTCCTGCTTCAACCCAGTTTGGTCGTCCGGTCTTTGACTTGTTCGGTCCAGTTCCTATCTTGAGACTTGGAGTCCCTCTTTCCTGATAGTATGCACAAGGATGGAGAAGGAACTCTCCCGGGCAATTACAGAGGCGGATGATATTCCATTGCCATCTTGCTTGTATTGGAGGTTCCATCCTGGTCAGACGTCGCTGCTTCGCGCTTGGATATTTCTTCCTTACGACAAATAATATGAAGGGAAAATGAGATATTTTCATCAGGGCCCCACCGATGAACCATTATCTCTTCCAGAGCCGACCTCTCCTTCAAAACACAGGAACGTGGTGTGACATCATCACTGTCTTGTGTATCTTGTCAGAGTCTGTTTGGAGCTCAAGGTGTTGTCGTGGCTTCCAAGGGCTTCCTGGGAATTGTCGCTTTCTTGTGAAGGCTCGGTGACGACAGGTGGTGTAGGATTGCTTGTTCAAAAACCGTTGCATGGATGAAGATGGACGATTGCTTTCGAGAGATGTCCTCTGATAAGCAAATCTTTGATATTCTGCATCGGGGGTCTATTAATGGTGGCAAGACTAGAGGGATTAGATTTGAATCATCTGTATTTCTTTTCAAGAAATGTAAACACAGAAGTGTAATAGAACTTTGTGTTACTCTTGTTAGATGTAATTAAGTAAGTGTTTAAAGGAATGTATTCGGTATGGAAGGATTTTTCGAAATAAAACACACATATATTTCTTTGGAATGAAAATGATTGTATGGATTTTGCCTGTCTTTTTACCGTTAGCTTTTTGGAATCGATATGATCATGCCTCTTCGGAATATTGATCTCTATCTCTGGTATGGTCGGCTTGATATGGGTGTGGTTTGATAATCCTGCAAACTTTTGACCTCTGAGTGAGAAAATTCCAGCAGCGGAGTTGGATTCACAGTTGCTTCTGAGTGGGAGAAATCCCATCAAAAAAGTTATGATTTTGGGACTCTGAGAGGGAAAAATTCCTAGCGCAGAGTAAGGACTCCGAGCGGTGATAAAACCCACAACGAAGGGTTTTGACTAATCCAGAGGGAGCCCATAGGCTGGAGTCTGTGTTGCTGCCTCCAAGTGAGGGAAAATCCCATCAACAGGACGTACGAACCTTCGGGGAGGAAGGAGGATGCGAAAAAAGTATACATTGGAACATTTCAAATGAAATGTTAGATACAACATAATAAAAATAATGAAAAGCTAATATAAATTTAACAGGTTGGGTTAACAAAACTATGTATACTCAGTTTCTAATCACTGAAACTAACAAGTCAAAAGAATAATCCAAATAGAAAACCCTCATGTATATATCATATGTCTCGTGCAGTTATAACCTAATAATACATAATCCATGTTATCTCGGTATGAACAACAATACATGCAAAAATATGCAAAAATTATGTTCGGATGATACATGGACGATTGTACCTCCCCAGAGTGTTTGATTTCCATCTCCAGTAGGTTCGGTTGGTTTTGGAATGTTTTGGCAAGCATGCGGTGTTGTTTCTGAGTGGGGGTAATCCCATCAATGGTACCTGCAAACATGGTAGGGGTTCTGAAGTAGAGGTGTGACCCATTGATAGATTGGATGCGTCAGTTCCGAGCGGGGGTAAAACCCACAACATAATGATGATTCAGACCTCCGACTGAGGAAGCCCAATGGCAGAGTTGGGCCTCTGAGTAAGGGAATCTCAGCAATAGAGTTGGGTTCATGATTGCTTTTGAGTAAGGGTGTGACCCATCAACGAAGCGAACTTGGAGGACCTGAAGGTGGTGCGACCTATCGACAGATTGGATACGTTGACTTCGAACGACATAGGACCCACAACAGTGATGATCTAGCTTGGACCTGGCAGAGAAAAATTGTCAGGAGTTCATCCACCCGTGGGTCAGATGAGAGGAGCCTGTAGGTTAGTGTTTGTGTTCTGAGTTGGAGTGTGACCCATCAGCGGAACAATAAAAGGGGGTTCTGAGAGGAAAAAAATCTCTGCAGCAGAGTAGCAATTCCGAGCAGGGGTAGGACCCACATCGGAGGGTTTCAACTCTTGTAGGCTAGTCGAGAGGGGGCCTGTAGGTGGTTGTTTGTGTTGTCATCCCTGAGCGGGGGCAAAACCCACAATGGAGCGTACAAGCATTGGACTTTGAGTGGGGGTAGAACCTATCAGCGGAGCTAGGTTCACAGTCGTTTCCGAGTGGGGGTAAGTAGCAGACCGATGAACTTCGGTAGGACTCTGAGTGGGGGAATCCAGCAGCAAAGTAGGCTGAAATAGTTAGGAGCAAAACATAATTTTATTCGATAATGAAATAAAATACAGGAAAATCAAAGTATAGGGGGATTAGATATAGATAGAGGTACTGCCCTGTTTTAGAGAGGTAGGATCGGATCACTCGATTGCTTTATATTAGGTGATCGCGTGCTATAGTTGGGTAGGAGGCGGAACGCTTGATTGTTTGTAACTTGAGGTTGCCTCGGGCGTGGGGTATATTCTTTAAGGAAGCCCTGACGAATGAGCTCTTTCAGTACTTTCGGAGGCTCCGATAATGAATGGTCTTGTGCTCTTTACCGTCATGGTAGGAGCAGTACTCTTCTGCTCTGTGGAAGCATGGGGTCATACTGAATAAGTCTTGAGCGCCTGACTCAGGAGTGGTCCTTGATGGTATTGAAGACTCCATTGATGGGGGTGATGGGGACATCACTTAAGGACGTTGACCATACACTAGAAGGCATCACCGTATATCATCACTATGGTTCGATTAGAACTTGAGGACTCAAGCTTTATTGGACCGGTTATCTTAGTATTTGCTCTTTATTGTATTTTTGGTTATTTATTTGTTAGTTTCATTTAGGGTCTGTTTGGATATAAGGAATTGGTGTGAAGTGAGGAAGTAGGAAGTAAGATTTATTTCCTTTAGGAAAAAAGGAAATGAGTAGTAAGTTTTCTGGTGTTTGGATGGTTGTTGGGAAGTGTGGTTTGGAAAATGTTTTGTCGTTTCCGGTGTTTGGATGGTAATGAAAAGTGGAAATGGAAAAGTTGACCACAAAGTTGACCGCAAAATATATTAAAATAAAAATTAATTAAGAAAAATAAAAAATAGATTGTAATTAGAATGCAAGTGAGATTTACATGACCAAAAATTAACTGTTTTATGCTATAACTTATTATAAATGAGATTTACATGACCACAAAATTAACTGTAGCACTCTGGAAGTGAGAAAATGGTTGTGTAAAAGAGAGATGAAAAAGAAAAAGGGGGTTTTCTTATTTTCCTTTTCCGGTGTTTGGATAGATAGGGAAATGAGCAATTATACTTCCCCACTTCCTCACTTCACTCGGATTCCTTGAATCCAAACAGCCCTTAGTCACATATTAGTTGTAGTGGGATTTCTTCTGATAATGTAGGCATATTTAAGGTCAAGACTAGTTTTGAATTTCTCAATTTTTGGATGAATTGAAATTGCTTTGAAAAGCTTTGCAGCCTGTGTGCTTGGGTGAGAAACCCTAGAGAGAGATTCTCAAATTGTGTTTGGTTCCCCATTATCTTGGTATCAGAGTTTAAATCCTGAATTCATCCAATATATATATTCATCCATAAAAATTTTCTCTCTCCACAAAACCTAACTTCTACAAACCCTACGTTTTCTCTCTCTCATCTTTCTTCTGTTGCCTGTGTTTGTAAAAAAAACCTACTTTCTCTGTTCTTCTCCTGGCTCACAAGGTCGCCCCCACCTCCTCTCGATGCTCACTTTCACATTTTCCCCTCTGCATCCTCGGCCTCCTCCCGAGTATCATGTTACCATCATCGACATTAGATCGAGATTAGATCATCGACTTCAGGCATCATCGACAATCGACTCCACCTCTTCTCTGCTGAGGAGCTCCACCAACCCCTGCATCACGCAGCCACCACCCACAAATCCACGCACCCATCTTCTTCAACTGATCTAGATCTCTCAATCACGAGAAAAATCTCGATCACACCCTTCGTTGAGCCACGCTGTTTTCCTTCCTCTTCTTTTTCTTCCTCGTGCCTCATGTAGTCTTCGTCTTCGTTTGCATCACCGACAACTCCTCCCTCGTCCCACCGACATCAACGATGTTGTAGTGCATCAACATCCCTGTAGCAGCGCCATTAACGCTAGCACCCGAGCCGCATCTTAAACTTCTCCTCTGTTTTGGTTTTGATTTGGTGCGATCTTATAATCGCTCTAGGATTGCGATCTTATAATCAATTTCAGGTGTAATCTGGGTGGTGATTCAAATCCGAATTCAACCCGACCCGCGTGCTACAGTCCTGATCCAGAAGTACAATACACACTATTGCATTGTTGAGTGAAAACTTGGCGATCTGGAGCCCAATTTGCACCTTTTCGAGCCAGTGTTTGTGGAAATGAGAGCCTCGCACCTGCAGCCTAGATCAGTCCCGATTCAGCCCAAATCGGCAGGATTCCGGTACAATTTCCCTTGAACTGAAAGGTGATGGATGCATTACTACTCTACAAGGCGTTCGTCATGTTCTCGAATCAAGGTACAATCTCATCTCTCTTAGAGCCTTACAAGGAGAAAGGTTCAATTACAGTTCTAAAAGTGATCTTATAAAAGTTTTCAAATATGCCCAAGTGAAGTTTCAGGATGAGCGTGTTGGCAATATTTACATGTTGTGAAATTCAGAAGTTACAGTTGATAGATTATAGTTATCCTCGGCTTCAAGATCAGAGGTTATGGAACAATCTGAGACTATGATGGTTTCGAACTCAGATGTTCAGTTTTACCCCGAAAGCAGACTAGGACTAGGCGACGCTGGCACATAAGAAGAAAGTACAGATCATTTCTCTTGTGTTGGAGTAATCTCATAAATTCTGTGTGGATCAATGAGATCGTTGGGTGATCAAGTTCAGTTTGTGCTTGAACTTATTTGACCTAATCAAGTTGTGAACCCCATGAAGGAGTTATGTCGAAGAGGGAGTGAGATAGAGATGAAGTCAGGAATTGTTCGATTGTGTATTGATGTTAGCATATGGAGCATGGTGGTTGTTCTCGAACTTGAACGTATTCAATTCAAGGAAAGATTGTTAGGATTGTGACTGGAATACGTCGTGAAGATAGACGAAGCTTTATAGATTAAGAAACGGACAATTTTACATAGTTGGTGCACGGGCTTGCAGACTCATGGCCAAGGGTAGTCGATTAATGAAGAATTGGTCGACTAATGGCATCTTAGAAGTCGATTAATGACGTAAATAGAGAGTGGATACATCTCAATAGTCGACTATATAGTTGGCTAATGGCAGATTAATTAACTAATTACATGGACTAGTCGACTAATCGACATGCTGGCAGTTTCCTTTACAGATTTTATTTTCAATTCTAGTTGGATTCAAGTTTTTTTTCCTCTGAAAGCAGTGTTGTTCGTATTGATGGAGTTTGTATAGAACTGGGATGATCCTATGGTCTATAAATAACCTCTTGGGGTGGCCTTTAATGAATAAGAGAAAAATAAAAAAAAGTAAGAGATTCGTGAGAGAAGTTTAGCCAGAGAGTTTGCTGTTTTAGGCGTCCATTAAAGGGCATGTAATTTTCTCAGCGAGAGGTGTGAGTGTTTCTCATTATACTCCTCTAAAGTTTAATAAAGTTTCTCCCCTTTTTTCCGTGGACGTACACATGATTTATTTGATCGGTGGAACCACATTAAATTATGTGTTGGCTTTCTCTACTTCGGAATATCTCATCTCTTCTTCTTATCGTTGCCCGACGATCCTGAATTTCCGCTGCGCCGATCCGCAATAACTGGTATCAAAGCATATCAGTTTGTTGCGCAACACCCTCTTGGCAGTGGTGATGGAAGAGGAGCGTGGAAAGAAAAAAGGAGGGAGGACATTATCTGTTAGGTGCCTAAGTTATGATGCATCCTGTGACTTGTATGTTCACACACATAAATAGAATTTCAGTGTTTTGGATGCTTCCAACCATGCCACAGTGCAACATTAATCTTGTTATTCAAACATTTGAATATAACGTTTAGGTCAATTTTCAGTTTAGATAGTCAATCTTATAGGTTTGATGATGTAGGACTTGGACAATTCTCACTCCTCTACAGACATGCACAACCTTATATGTTTCACATCATTGTCTTGTGTTTATTCTCCAACTCAATATCTCCATTTTGACTTTTCAGAGAAAGATGTGATTATTCAGATGATTAAGGTCTCCTGTCTAGTGCAGTTGTACCAAAAGAGCAACCCACACCAGAAGATGAATCTTCTCGCAAGAGAAATGTTGCTGCATTATGTTTTTTTCCGGGCAAGTGAAGATTTTCTTGTGCAAATATGTTAGCAATATACATCTTCCATCATCTATTTATATATTGGAGATACAATAAATGTCGATCACTATATCGTGCAGCCTTCAAATAATTCTTTTCGAAGACAAGTGTGTTAAGGTTCTTTATCAATAAATGTCAATCCTGATGTATCTACAGATGGCAACGCGTGTCTGATTTGAAATTTCAGCTGTCTATACGTAGTTTTATCGTACTCTTCTCATCGTTATGTGATAATGTTGTTTGACAAAGCTCTACTTCAATATCAACATCTGAGGCTTAGCAGATTTTACTTTCCGTCCTGTAGGTTAACAATACTTTGTTGGTGAATTACTGTGACTCTGAGAACTCGACAACTGGAGCAGAAGCTCTGGAAGGTCTCCACATGCCGCTGTAATAATATTTGTTTTCGCTACCTTTTATCTAGAGAAGTAGAGCAAATAGTTAATCAGTCTTTCTCTACTTTGATTTCCAGCTGGTCCACCTTAATAGAGATCTGTGATAACTCGCAGAAGCCATTTGCGAGCAGTTTTGGATCTCGTGCCGTAGAGAATACACGATGGACTACTGTCTCATTTTTGTTAAGTATACATGTAATTGAGGATCCTGAAACCACAGAAAGTTTCGCGATACGTGAGTTAGGCATCTATGAAGTGCATCTATAACAGATCCATATAGTTAATGTTTATAATGTATGTGATGTAATCTTCTTTCTGGATATGGCTATGGCTGCTCAGAGGCAAGTGTTGATACATTGAATCCAAATTTAAGGGTTTGAATGAATGATAAGAAGAGTTCTCTATATGCAGTTGTTATAAGCAGATCATAATGATGAGATTTAATTTAAATAGACGAGCTATTATGGTGACTTTAATGTCACAAGATTTATCGGTTAGAGGCAATGAGGCCACGGTTCTTCAATATGATAGACCTTTGAGATGTGGATGGATTTGGAGCTAATTGACATGCCAATGTTATGAATACAGGTTACTTGGCCAAAAGAAGTTCTGTAACTTGAGTTTCATTTCTGTGGTTAGCTTTCTAGTAGATTTTCTGATCTTTTCTAGGGAATCTTCTTTTCTATAACAAAATGTATTGGACCAAGAAGAAAACTAAGTTCGTATACTGATGTGAGCAATGCTGAATAGCAAACTTGACATGGTTTGCAAATTGATATTGCATGAACATGTCATACATGAACCATGATGAACTGTTTCTGATTCAAGACTCTCTTATTTATTCTTAGAACGGAACAAGAAATATGCAATCCGCTTCCAATCAAGAAACCACAACCTTGGTCTCCCTATAGATACAAGACCCAACCTGCTGAAAAGTGAAAAATTGCTTGTCGCGGACTTGCAATCTTATACACAGAAAATATGTAACATCTCACCACTGATCTTCTAGTTCCATCCGTGGCCTCCGTTTCATGATAAAAGAGAGATGGAAGTAACTAACTCGCAAAATTTTATTAACACGGAGTTAGGGTACAGAAGGAGCGTTCAGAATACGAGTACCGGGAGCAAAACTATACACTGATCACATTGAAATATCTGAAGTGCACATTAAAACTGGTTAAAAGGCGCGCAAAGATGTCCTAAATCAGTGAAGATGGGAATTACGAACATCACATTCCCTGGCTAGTAAAAGGAATGCACAGTTTAGACAGAGAACACCAAAATCATCTGACTAGAATTCTTCACAAGATAAATTTTGAAGTCTTAAATGCTTGTACTTCTGATTGGTGTTCGCAGACCTTGCGCACTCTATCAGGCCTTTATCCAAGGGCATCTTCAGGATGTCAACTCCTTCCTGCAGAGCAAAATCAATCTGGTGCAAGCAACAACATGCATTACAAATAAAACTTGATGTTGTTAGTAGCCGAGTATAAATATAGATTTAACAAAGCTATGCTATATATCACTTGTTGCACGCACTGAGAAGAGATTAGGTTTATTTCACATCCTCTGTACAAAAACTACAACTTAAGCATTGAAAATTGTCATGTGAAATTATTGATTTTATTTGACAGATTAGTGTACGTGCAGCATGTCCTACAAACATTCGGTAAAACTCAGAGCGAAATTTCTTAGCTGCTGCATTAAGTTCATTCAAACTTATCAAGGAAGATATCTGAGGATGGAGATGAAGTTCAAAGTAGAAGCAGTAAGATGTAACAACTGAGTAACGCGGTACATAACCCTATCACGAGCTGTTTTTGTTAAATTTCTGGAGCAGGAAAGCCTTAGAATTTATGAAAATCGACACGGGTATTTTGCAATCAGGATAGAGCAGCGCAATACGAACCAATTCTAAATTGACTAAAGAAACTCTCTGATTCCTCGAAAGTGATAGATCGCGTTCTTTTAGCCTGAAAAATTGAGTTCAGCAAGAGTTTAGAGTAAACCGTTCATGTCTGTGTGCTGATTGTTAAACTTTGAATATGTATGAAAATTTACTTTACTCCTTCGAATCACCGTTCGTAGCACAAGGTATAACGGGTCGTATCCGCAAGGAGAACTAGCGATGGAAGCGTTCACGGTTTTTATGTTGAAGTTTTTAGAAAGAAAAACAAAAGTTCTTCTTTGTTTGAAAATGAAAAAACAAAACAAGGTAGAAAGAGAGTGAAAAATTTTGTAGAGTTTGTTAAGAAAAGGAAAAAGGAATGGAAACCGGAATGAAAAACGGTATAGAAAAACAGTGATGTTGGAAAAAAGAAAGTTTGTAGAAAAAAGTTTTGAAATTCAATTAAGAGAAAGCCATGACTAACTAACATTCTACACTACTAACTTACTAAGCTCGTTGGGTGATTCATGTCTCATGTACATTCATTGGCAATAGTACATCTTACTTTGTCAAATCAATGTTGTTCCAAATTGAGGTCGTTGTTGGCACTCTAAAAAAAGGCAAGATTTCTAACTAGCCTAAACAAAGTCGAACTTGTTGACATCTACAAAAGACAAGCGGCAGACAAGTTGACGACCAGTTCTTCACCCATCTCAAAGGGACGTGTCAACAACTTGGACTCTACTGATCTAGTGAAGCAGACAGTAAGCCAAGAAAAGCTCGTGAAAAGGCTCAAGCAGGACTAGGGACACTAAGTTAGCTCAACACTTAGTCTCGCACGAGCCTACGAGATAAGTCTCGCATAAGAAGCCAAAGTTACTTAGCATAGCATGGAGCTCCTTCACAGTCTCGCTGCGAGCTAACTTACAACTTCGCACAGAAATGCTCAGTTAACTCCACAGAGAGTTAGCTTCGCTCGAAGCCCCATGCAGCTGCGCAAAAGGGAAATTGGTAAGGTAACTTCGCCATAAAGTTATCCAGCTCCGCTGAAGAGCTTTCCTTCTAGCTTCGCCAGATGCTTCTCTCAGTTCCGCCATGAGCTCAACGCAATGACTCCGCTGCGGGTCTTCTATGGTCACCTTTGACCAATCAAATCTCTAGATGAGATCAAATCTAATTGAGATCAAATTTGAAAGTTATTTTTCATGATCTTTTGACTCTCCCAATCAAGTGAAAAGATCAGGAGAGATCTTTCAGTTATTTAGAAAGAATCAAGGGAGTATCATTCATCTAGCAGAGCGGATCAAGAGATCAGTTATTCCTACCTTCGCAAAAGCTGATTCTAGTCTCGCAGCAAGGCTACTTATCGGATGTAAAACAGATTGACCCAATTTGTTTTTAAATTTTCAGGACGATTATATCCCTATGTCTCCTTATAAATAGCCTACCAGGGGCGAGAGAAAGGGAGGCGGGAGCTAGAAAGGAAGAAAGAGGCTCGGAAAAAGAGAGGAGAAGAGGACTAAAGACAGATCTACTCTCTTACTTTCAAGAATTCAGAGAATTACTTCTCTAATCAGGGTGCTAATACCCTAAGATCTTCCTCCCTCTCAAGAAATCTCTGAAACTAGGCGAGAAGGAATTCCTAAGCGGAGGCAACTCGAGAAGTAACAAAAGGGTTCTACCGACCTTCTTTTCTCTGATTCCCCGAACCAGGCAAGAAGAGATTCCCATCAGGCGGCAGTCTGATTGTCTGATCGATCGCATCGTCAAAAGGATAAAGTGATCGCGCGCTGATCAGATTCCTACCGGCACAGTTCCCCAGAAATCTCAGAGAAGATCTACCTGCAATCTTTTTCTTGCAAAGAATTACTTGTAATTTCGCTCCTCGACCCTTTTTATAAGTTTTCCCCTTTACAAAATTAATGGAAAACAGTTGTGTTCTCATCTAGGCTTGGCTTGGTGGCCTCCTTGGATCATTGGCTCCCAACAGATTCTCAATAATATAACATAGGTATTCACACTTAGATATGCTAAATAAGAATGTAAGATTCATTAGTCCATCAAAGCTATAACAAGCTAGCATGAAATAAGAAACGTATACAATAGGAGTTAGCATCTAAAGTGATTCATCTTCATATTTCATCAAGGCACTTGTTCAAGAGACAAGGCTCTAAATGAGGCAACATGAATCATATGGAGGTGATACAAAGTATTCATTAGAATTGAAACACTACTTATCATTATTGAAAGTAAAAGACTTATTAATTATAAGACTTAGAAATAAAAACATCCAACAATTCATATGAGTTAGAAATCACCTAAGAGTTAGTAGTTAGTAGTGTTAGAAGTTAGTTAGTCATGTTAGTGATAGTTAGTCATGTTAGTGAGTTAATTAGCCATAGAAAATAAGAACAAGTAAGAATACATGGTAGAAAGGAAATGCCAGAAAGTAAGAACTTGAAAGTAATGCAATAGAAAAAGAAAAGACTTGAGGAAGGAAAGCTTGATCCCTTGTATTAAGTTGTCACTTCTTCAATTACAGAGATCTCTCACTCTCTCTTTTCTAGATCTAGAAGAAAAAAATAAAATTACACAAGAAAACTAAATAGAGCTTAAAGAAATCCTAACAATTTTCCTAAATAAAATGTTATTCTCTCCTGCTTTTTTACAGAGGCCTTGGAGGTCTATTTATAGGCTTCAAGAGAAGATCACGTCCCACCACAGCCGTAGGAACAAACGCTTGATCAACGGCCAAGGAAGTGTCGCGGATCCGCGGCTAGGGCCGCGTTTTCGTGTCAGCATCTTGGCCGTTCTGCCAATGAATTCTCTGACATTCTGTTGGGCTACATGTGCCCAGCTGGAGCTTCTAGAAGTTAGAGAATATACTCTGGATCGTTCCAGAATTGGGCTTCATAGTTGTGTTGTGGACTCCTAAAAATCCTTTAATTCCTCAAAAATCCCAAGCTTTGGGCCTTCCTCTCCATTAAATAATAGACCTAAAAAATAAGAGAGAAAAGCAATAAAAATCTCATTTTT
This sequence comes from Agave tequilana, assembly GCA_038442645.1. NCBI lineage: Eukaryota > Viridiplantae > Streptophyta > Magnoliopsida > Asparagales > Asparagaceae > Agave > Agave tequilana. The sequence goes on from JAVJIF010018189.1 coordinate 14,714, forward strand.
ATTAACATAAAGTATGGTGAGGTGGTATAAAATGATGCAAAAATGAACTCCAATCACACCCCCATGCCTAACTTTTGCTCGTCCCCGAGCAAAATAAGCAAAGAAAAAGAGAAAAAATCCTAACTAAATTATTACACCACTTTCGTAGGTTTGCACTGAGCTCGTGCAACAAGCCGTTAAACCTCTAGGCTACCCTAGAGGAGGAGTGTTGTCGCCTGAGGGTTTTCAGCGGATTGCACCCACTAAATCCAAAGTGAAAGAAAATGTTAGTGATTTTTCAAAAAAAGAAAAAAAAGAAAAAAAAATTTATGATCCATTTTTTTCAAGAATTTCGGTAATCTTTTGGTTTCAGGTTACCCTAAACTTTTCCTTCTTTTTATAAGCCTTCATTTGAAGTTTCGTTTTCAACTTAGGTTAAGTTTTCAAAAATAGAGAGATAACTAGATTTGTATCAAGCCTAGCATATATACATCTATATGTATGAGGGATTGATCTTAGACTATGGTGCATACACACACACACATTTATTTATTCCTTAGCTTCATTAGGCTTTCTAATTTACCCATGTAGCGAGCCTTTTACCGATGACTCCCAGACCAGACGGTCTTAGGACACCAGATGAAGATACATCGCTAAGATCCAAGAACTCGAGTAAACTAGGCCACGAATGTTAAGGACTCAACCACCTTTAGGCGTGACTGGCTATACTTCTTAAGGCACAACTAACCAGCATAATTGGTGATCAAGTTTTTATTTATTATTATTTTTTTTATTTTTTATTTTCTCTTCTTTTTTTTTTATATATAGACAAAGTTACTAAGTCCTTGATTAATCCCTCAACATGTAAATGTATATAATTCTTAGGAATAATTCAAATTTAGCTATCTTCTATCTTTTCTTTCTTAACCTAAAGATCCAATAATACTTCTCATTTTGACTTATATTAAGACATTCTAATTTAGAATTTCTTTAATTTCTAAGATTAAGTTAATTCTTTTCAAAAATGGATCACAGAAAATATATATTATTTTTTAATATTTTTTATTATTCTCTTTTATATATATATATAAATCTAGAAAAATCCTAAAATTTCTAAAAAGAAAAATCTAAAAGAAAAATAAGAATCTAAGAAAATCCTAAAAAATCTAGAAAAATCCTAAAAACTAAAAAAAAAATCTCCTATGTTAGTATCTACCCCCCATACCTATCTCATGTATTGTCCCCATATATGCAAGTAAAGTATATGCATGAAACAGGTAAAGAAAAGATGTCACCCCCTCCTTCGGCTCGGACCAGCGGTGGTGCTAGGTCCGGCCGACTACGAACGCCTCAGACCCTCCTCGATGCGGTCGAGGCATGTGGCCTGCTCCTCAACTTTCTTTCGTAGTCTAACCTGCCCCTTAAATATCTTCTTCATGCCACGCCAAATGGTAGACATGAAGGCTCGTGAATCAGTTAGGGGTCCTGCTGCCAAAAGGCCGGGTTATCGTCATCCTCCAAAAGTTTCTCCGAAGAGGACTCGGCTGGGGCATCTTCAGGCTGGACACCAGGGGTCCAGACTGCATGAAGGCAACTATTGTAAGCACTTGTAGCCTTTTCTTGTGTAACAAATACCCTATTGTACGAGCCAAAGACCGCATCTGGTAAGAAGTTTCTACACAGACGAGTGATCAAAACGGGATGCGAGTATTTAACACCACGTGTGCGCATGGAGTTAGTGATGATAGCATGAAATATGGTCGTGTTACTGCAGATGGTGTGCTGCCGAGTCATGAGATCGTAAATGATTTGCAGCACCAGCCTATTGAAGGACGTCGTATGGTCAAGCCCTAATATGTTGTGTTGGATCCAGCGTCCAACGCAATGGATATTGCGAAACGTCGTACTGGCTTTGAACCCCATATCATGCTCGGTACAGCGAGCCCCATGACTGTCATGTAGTCAATTAAAGGTAGGGGGTTGCGATAGTGCGAGTTGCTAGGGGCTTGGGTATAGTCTTCCAACATATCAACAGTTATAACAAGGTCCCCCGTGGGCATGTGCACCATGAATTGGTTTGTGTCAAAGTTAATAGAGGCGTGATCAAGTCAAACATAGAAGAGCTTGACAAGTTCGGGATAATGGTAAGCCTCATGGTCGGAGTTATCGTAGACTAATGCATACCAATTCCATTCACTAATTCGATTCAAAAAGATGTGGCCATAACTATTAATATCACTAAAAGTCCTAGACGGAAAATACGAAGTAGAGGAAAGAAATTCGCAAACCTCCCCCAGATTACGTGGGGAGAAACCAAAACTAGATTGCAGAGAGCAATCCACAGACGTAACAAGCAATCAGGCAGTAGATCTGAGATCTACAGACAGCAGCGACTGCAGAAAAATTTGGCGGTGCTCTAGACTCCACCAGAAAGCCGCGGATGCGCGGCAAGGGCCAAGAAAACGTGGCGGATGCAGGGAGGTAGGGATCGGGAAAATTTTGAGTGGCAACACTCGCTTCTCTCTTCTCAGAACTGGTTTCAGAAGTTAGGGTAGAGAACGAAAGAGATAGAGGGGGTATATATAGGGGCCTGAGAAGGATAGATTACCAAATTTGTCCTAGGTGAAAAGGGAAAATTACAATCCTAGGAAAATTTTGGTTTATTATAAGGAAGAAGGGGTATATGAAGGGAAGAAAACCTAAGTGCTATTTAGCACTTAGGTCCAATATTTTTTGGTACTTTATATATTTTCATTTTTTTAATTTTTATTTTATTTATTTATTATTGTTTTGTTTTGTTTTAATTTACAAGGGAGGTCCCAAAAAGATTTACAAGGAACACCGGGGAAGAGGGTAGAAAGATTTGGTCACATGTACACCGAGTCACAAAGACCCATTTTGAAAATAACGTGTGACTCAGATTCTGTGGTGCAAAATGGCTTAAGTCTTTGACCATTAACTTTGAACACGTTGCCACTCTTTGGATCAGAAATCTCAATCGCACCATAAGGGTAGATTGTATGTACAATATACGGTCCTGACCACCTGGTTTTCAGCTTACCAGGAAAAAGGTGGAGTCTAGAGTTGTATAACAGAACTTTTTGTCCTGGGACAAATTTTTTCCTATAAATGGATTTGTCATGGAAGAGTTTAGTTCTGTTTTTAGAGATTCGAGCGTTATTGTATGCATCATTTCTTAACTCTTCTAGCTCGGAAATATGCAATTTTCTTATGTCACCGGCTTTCTTTCAGTCAAAGTTCAACTGTTTTATCGCCCACATAGCACGGTGCTCTAACTCCACAAGCAAATTGCAGGGTTTCCCAAATATAACTCAATATGGAGATATACCGAGGACAGTTTTGTAGGCGGTCTGATATGCCCATAAAGCATCAACGAGTTTAATGGATCAGTCCTTACGATTTTGTTCTACAGTTTTCTCCAATATCAGTTTTATCTGTCTATTAGTAACTTTCACTTGCTCGTTCGTCTGAGGGTGATAAGTCGTGGACAATTTATGAGAAATAGAGTATTTTCGCATTAGGGCTTCAAAAGCTCGGTTGCAGAAATGACTCTCTTGTCACTAATTATCACACGGGGGGCTCCGAAGCCCGAAATGATATTTTCCCTTAAGAATTTGATGACAACCTGGTTGTCATTTGTTCTCGTCGGAACAGCTTCAAATCACTTTAAAACATAGTCTACAGCTACCAAGATGAATTAGTTGCCATAAGACATAGGAAGGGTCCCATGAAAATCGATGCCCCATAAATCAAAAATTTCTACCTCCAAGATCGGTGTAAGGGGCATTATGTTTCTTCGTGTGATTCGACCCGTCATTTGACATTTGGCACAGAGTTTGCAGAAAATATAGGCATCTTTAAAGAGAGTGGCCCAGTAGAACCCACTCTGAAGGACTTTCTCAGTAGTCTTTCGTGGACCAAAGTGTCCACCATAGGCTAACTCGTGACAAAATGTCAAAACACTCTGATGTTCATCCTCATGAAGCACCTTATTTGAATAAATACGGTTCACCCAAAAGAAAAATCGTATTTGTGTCATAAAGTGATGCTTGTCCTAACCTGACCAACTTGAAGGTGTTTGCCGGTAGCAAGGTAGTTTGCCATATCGGCATACCAGGGCTCTTTACACATCATGAAGATGTGTTCGTCAGGAAAGTTTTCATTGATGGTATTGTCTCAGTTGGTGCATTGAGAATTCTCGAAAGGTGATCTGCCACCACATTCTCAACGCCCTTTTTATCTTTGATCTCCAAGTCAAACTCTTGCAAAAAGAGTATCCATCGGATCAGTCCTTCTTTTGCATCCTTCTTTTGCATCAAGTATCTTAGGGCGGAGTGATCAGTGAAAATCGTTGTCCTAGACCGTAGTAAGTATTGGCGAAACTTCTCCAATGCAAACACAACTGCTAAAAATTCCTTTTTAGTCGTTATGTAATTTAGTTGGGCGTCGTTGAGCATCCTACTAGCATAATAAATTACGTGTTGCCTGTTATCAAGACATTGTCCTGGAACAGCGCCTATGGCATAATCGGAGATGTCACACATAATTTCAAATGGTCTAGTCCAATTAGGCGCTGAGATTATTGGCGCCGATACAAGTCATTACTTTAACTCCTCCCAAGCCTGTAGACATTTTTCATCAAAATCGAAGGGCACATCTTTTCCTAAGAGATTAGTTAAAAGTCTAGCAATTTTGCTAAACTCCTTAATAAATCTTCTATAGAAGCCATCGTGTCCTAGAAATAATCGAATGTCTTCAGGCATTTTGGCTCCGGGAACGTCGCTATCACTTTCACTTTTGATCTATCAACTTCAATTTCTTTATTTGAAATTTCGTGCCCCAGAATGATTCCGTGCTTGACCATAAAATGACACTTTTCCCAGTTGAGTGTCAAGTTTTTCTCTATGCATCGTTGTAAAACCAGTTTCATATGATGCAAGTACTGGTTAAAGGAATCGCCATATATTGAGAAGTTATCCATGAAATTTTTTAAAAATCTTTCCACCATGTCTGAGAAAAGACTACGCATGCAACGTTAGAATATTGCGGGAGCATTGCATTAGCCGAAGGGCATTCTTCGGTATGCAAATGTTCCAAAGGGACAAGTGAAAGTAGTCTTATTTTAATCCTCGGGAGCGATAGGGATTTGATTGTATTCTAAATATCCATCCAGAAAATAGTAATATTCATGTCCAGCTAGTCTCTCGAGCATTTGATCTATGAATAAAAGAGGGAAGTGGTCCTTACATGTGGCAGCGTTCAATTTTCGGTAATCAATACAGACTCAAATCTTCATTGGAAGACGAGTTTGTACTAATTCCTTCTTATCATTTTCTATCACGGTAAAGCCTGCTTTTTTTGGTACAGCGTGGACGGGACTAACCCATTGGCTGTCTGATATGGGATAAATAATCTCATTGTCTAGTAACTTTAGAATTTCAGCTTGGACAGCCTCTTGCATGATTGGGTTTAGTCTACGCTGTGGGTCGTGTTTTGGGTTTGCATCTTCCATTAAGTGAATCAGGTGTTGTGCAATGGATGGACTGATTCCCTTTATATCAATCATAGTCCAATCAATGGTTTCTCTATTTTTTCTCAACACCACAAGAAGATCCTCTTCCTGTTGTTCCGTAAGATGGGACGCTATTATTACAGGAAAAGCTTCCTTTTCACCCAAGTACTGGTACTTGAGATGACTAGGAAGACTTTAAGCTCGGAAGAGGGAACGTGATCTATCAATGGTTGGTCTTCTTGTAGGGGGAGGATAGGGGTTGCATTTGTTACCCACTCCACTGTTGATTCAATTATTTGGTCAAGATTGAAGTCATCAGACTCCAATTCGAATTCTCCTTTAGTCTCCAATTCAATCTCCTTGTCATGCTCACTTGTTAATCCTTCAATTAAGTTCACTTCAAACAACTGATCATCCAAGTCTCGAGGTTATTTTCCCAGATGAAAATATTTACCTCTTTCGTCATATCTTCAAAAGTCAGAGGCATCGACCCGTTCCTACAGTTTATTATTGCATTTGTAGTGGCTAGGAAGGATCGTCCTAGAATGACAGGGGTCTGTGCTTTCGGATTGTGTACTGGTTTTGTCTCTAGAATGATGAAATCCATGGGGTAAATGAATTCCCCCACCCGTATGAGAACATCTGTAATCTCCTCTTTGGGAATCTTTACAGATCGGTCAACCAATTGTATAGTAACTCTGGTTGGACGGAGGTCGCCCAGCCCGAGTTACTGATACACAGAAAAGGGAGTAGATTGATGCTGGCTCCTAGATCAAGTAAGGCCCTGTTTATTGTGGTCTGTCCTATGATACAGGAAATGGTTGGACTCCCGGGATCTTTGTATTTCACAAGAATGGGCCCGGTGAGCAACTCACTTATGTTTGATGTAAGGAAGACCTTCTTTGGAACATTTGTTTTTCTTTTCTTGGTGTACATATCTTTTAAGAATTTTGCATATGATAGGAGTTATTGTATGGCATCAAGAAGGGGCACATTGATCTGAACCTGTTTGAACATTTGTAACACCCCGCTCCCAGAATACGTACTTAATTGCGTATTCAGATTTTTTGATAGTATTTTTCGATTTAATTCCAGTATTTATTTTGTATTATGAATTATTTATATGATCGTTTTATTTTGGATCCGGATTCGTGGACTCAGAGTCTGCTCTTCTCTGAACCAGGGACCCGATCCTAGTGAATTGCTCGATTTGATCTTTTCGCTATTCCGATTTGACCGATTTTAGTTTTAACTATCGTTTTCCAATAATTTAGATTTTCTATAATTTTCTGAAATTTTCCTGAATTAAGTTGAAAATCTTCAAACCGGTGTCGACCAGTGTCACTGACCGATTCTCAGATTTTTAATTTACAAAGGGAGTTGAATTTTAAAACGACTTTATTGTAACTTCTTAAAATCATATTTACTATTTAAATACTTTTTCTGAGATTTTTCAGATTTTATCGAAATCCGGCCAACCCGGTGTAGACCGATATTGACGGTTAGCTTTAGGATTTTTATTTTGAAAATGAGATTGAATTTCTGAAAACCGATTTCACCATAAATATTTATATAATATTTATTATTTTTGAGAATTTTTGGGAAGCTTCCGAGTTACTTTATTTTTCGGGCCTTTCTTAAGTTTTCGGTGTTTTCCCCGATACCGGAATTTTATCCAGATATTTTACTCTTTTTTCATTTTTCTCTCTCCTCACTAAACGCGATTTCCACCAACTCGGATTCAGCTTTTAATGCAGAGATCCTCTCCTTACTGCATTTAATGCACTTCAGATCTACTCCCATCAAGTCATTATGACTTTCTCTCTCCTCTGTTAACGCGATCTTGCGTTTTCCTTCTGGACGCAGAGTTAATCTCCGCGTCTGGCTATTTTTGCCCAGACGCAAATTTCATTTCATGGGGACGCAGCCCATTTTCGTTGAATGAAACGCAGGTTTCATTCAATATGAATAGCAATATTATATAATATATTTCCCTCCTATAAAACCACCCCCCTTTTTCCTTCCTTCTCTTCATTTCTTTCTTTCTTCTTCCTTGTTCCCAACAGAGAACGACCAGCAGCAAGGCAGCCATGGGCCTTGCCTTGGCCGGCCATTTCTCCGCCATTTTTCCTTCCATTTTCACCACCAACACCACCACCTCATTCTCCTCCATCTCCTCCTTCATTTCAACAACAACAACCGCCATAACACCATCTTTTTCACCTTCTTCTTCCTCATTTCTCCACCATGAACCCATTTTCACCACCACCTTCTCCACCATCTCCACCACCATATACTCCACCTTGGCCACCAACGACCGTGCCATCTTCCTCTCCTCGTTGTGCTCTTTCCGACGAGCTATTGCTTCGCTCTCCGAAAACTCCTTTTGCAAAACTCTAATTTTTCATTTTCAACTACACTTGCACTCCACCATTGATTTGGGCTTGGAGCTTTGGCCACCTCTTCCGGCCATCTCCGACCATCTCCGACCATCTCCGGCCACCTCCGGCCGTCGCCGACAACTTGACCGACCCCCCTTCCATTCTTCTTTCTTTCCTTTGCTCTCCTTCTTTCTTTTCTTCCCTTCATTCATTCTTTCTTCCCTTCTCTTTTCTTTCCTTCTTTTTCTTCCTTTCCTTAAAATTCCAAACCTACGTCCCTCTTCCTATTTCCCGCGTCTGCCATTTTCCCGCGTCTGCTATTTCCGCGTCTGCCATTTTCCCGCGTCTACTATTTCCTGCGTCTGCCATTTCCCGCGTCTGCCATTTTCCCGCGTCTGTTATTTCCCGCGTCTGCTATTTTTCGAGTCTGCCATTTCCCGCGCCTGCTATTCCCGCGTTTGCGACCCCTGCATCTCACTCTCAAACTCGCGTCCCCCTGTACAATCTCTCTCTCCCTGTACACTCTCTCTTTCCATGGACTTCTCTCTCTAGTTCTCTCTTTCTCTCTTCTCTCTCTCATTCTCTCTCTCTCCCTCTTGATTTCCTCCTCTCTCTATCACTTTCTCGCTAAAGCCTTGACGCGTTGATTTCCTGAATTCTGGAGATCGGAGATTTCATTGTGTTTTCTAAAGATTTAGGCGAGTGTCCTCGCTCTCGCCTCCATCTGGGTTTCCCCTTCGTCGGGTCGACATGTATTTTATTCCATGTTTTCATGTATTATGTATTGGGCTGAGTCCCTATATTTGTGTATGGCCGAGTGCCAATGACTGGACCCCTTCAGCCTCCGGTCTCTCACTATCTCGAAAGAGACGTGATTGGGACCGTCAGGTTTCTCTGGACCCTTCAGCCTCCGGTCTCTCACTATCTCGAAAGGGAAGTGATTGGGACCGTCAGGCCTCTCAGCTCCGCCTGGTTATCATGATCAGCGTTCAGCGCTTTATCACTAGATTCGTTTAGGCAAGATGCTGCCGGATTTCCTACTCGCACCTTAAACCGAGTTGTCCCGGTAACCTTGCCAGACGCTCCAGTGTTAAATACTGTTTGCTGTCTGTACACTCCAGCTTGCTCAGCTCCGCTTGATTGTGCTCAGCTACTATTCCACCACAAGCCATGTTTTCACCTGATATGTTAACACTTGACATGCCATGCCATTACTTCATACCTGTCTTTTACATGCTACTATATAACACCTGTTTGTATCACCTGTCAAATGATGTGTTATCACCTAACACCAGACATGCTACTACTTGGCAAGACCCCTAGTTATGACATGACTTGCCACCGGACTAATATCAATCTCTTGACATGACTGGTTACATGTCTAATATCACCATCTTGTCATGCTATCCCTTGACACCCGGCATGATATACTTGACCTGTGATTATCTCATTTACGGGAATACTATACTTGTTATCCTGCATTACATGCAGTGACTTGAATCTTGTACTTGCAATCCTGTATTATATATACAGTGACCTGAATCTATAGTACTCATGTACTCCTGAACTCCTGATCATGTCTTGTACCTGCTATTCCCGTAAATTGATAATCACATATTAAATTCTAATAAGACAACTTGCACCTGGTTTGGGGGAAACTGATGGGCCCTGATTAATCATGTTTATGGTGGTCTTATCGAGCCGCGCGTGGCCACATTCTTGAGGGATCACCTGGCGGCCACCAGGGATTCCGTGGGGTGTACTGGCACCCCTACTCCTGTCTATTCTTGCCGGGTATGCACACGCCCTAGGCCTATTTCTATGGGATCTGCGATACTCTATTCCTGTTCGGGCGTAAATAAGTCCCGGTACCTAGGGTACATTCCGGCTCAGCACCGGATACTCCTGGACCGTTGTCCCGGGCATGTACGGGGCCCATCCGAAACATGATTCATCGAACTTTATCAGTTTCCAAATAACTTGCTATATAAGTTGCGAGTGAAAGTATGTGGAATGGGACACATACTGAAGCCTGGAACTTAGACGGCTCCAATTATAATAAGATGCTAATATACAATTTGATGTGCCGTTTTGTAACTCGGGTTGTATGTGCTTGGATTATGGTGACATGGGATAAAGGTATATAGATGAGGGTTTCCTTGTTCGGCTTATTCCTTCGAGGTACTAGTCTCATGGGGCCGTGACCTAAGCTTGTACAATCGGTTTTCTTCGTAATCGGTTTTATTCGATTTTATCAGTTTTTATCTGTTTTATGTTAGTTTAGGAGATATCTGGTGTTGCCCTATCTACTTTACTTCTCATCTCTTTACCTTCTCTTATCTTATCATACCATGATTAGTTCCTGCTTGATATCACTTCTTTTATATCTACTTGCTCCTGCATACTTACCTATGCTCGCCACTTGGCATTCGTATCACCACTCGCCTAGGGAGTTCTATCTGACTCCCCTGGATTCTCATGTCCAGGTCTGGAGCTTGAAGCATGTTAGAGTTTGGAACTTGTAGAGTCCCGGTTGCTGATCTGAATGGCGCAGCGGTAGCATGGATCTCCAGCAGACCGCCCAGAGCTCTATCCTTCCAGGCCCCCTGTGCGCCTCTCGAGTTTTCCTTTTGTAAACTCGTGAGTGCCTTTTATACTGTTCATTCTTGTACATCTCTTTGTAATCTCGCAATTGCGCATATCAGTGATGTAATATTCATGTAATATTGGGTCACCTCTGGTGATAACTTTGTAATTGTACTCATATATTGGAATGTATAATGCACCACTTGCTTCCGTACTCTGATTCTTGCCTGTACTGATTGCTTAGTGTATATACGTGAGGGTATTTCTGACCTGCGTATATACGTCGCAGTAACGTCTCCGTACCCGCCGGATCGGGGCGTTACACGGTGGTATCAGAGCCTAGGTTCTACATCCTCAGTACGTCCAGACGGCAAATTAATGGTAAAGAAATTTGCAACTGGAATGCATGAGTCCTGGTTATACACTCCAACTACAAGTACAGAGTAATGTATTCTTGATTATCTTTCCTTTAATTCCTAATCCCTTCCATCTTTCCCCTGTTTTGGTTTTTCGAAGCCTTTATACCAACTTAAGATATGGATATACTAGAGGGGTAGTGGCTGGTTCTAAATGAAGCTATGATATGATCTCTTTGGCCAACTCTGTGAAGTTCGGGTATTCTCAGGATTGATTCACGATCGGGTTATCTTTCAGAAGTCAGTAGTCGGAATTCTTTACGGATATTCTACATTCTCGGCTATATCTTTCAGAGTGATCGATGCCTGGTCTTTGGAATTCTTAACTATCGGTCTTCTTTATTATGCTCAGAATTATCAGAGTTTTCTTTATCTTCAGTATTCTGGCTCATTCTTGGAGCGACATTAAGTATGCAGTACAGCGTGAATTCTATTGCAAAGCTATGTTATCAGTCAGTAATATTCGGCATTGTTTGAAGATTTATACAGCCGGAAGTGCAGAAGATGTCTATATTCAGATTATTGTTCAGTCAACTTGAGCGCCCTACCTATAGTGCTTCATATCTTAATTGGTATAATTCCCTCCTTGTCCTCTTTGTGTTCAATTTACCCCTTATCGAAATTGCGAGGACGCAATTTTTTGTAAGGTGGATGGATTGTAACACCCCGCTCCCAGAATACGTACTTAGTTGCGTATTCAGATTTTTTGATAGTATTTTTTCGATTTACTTCCCGTATTTATTTTGTATTATGAATTATTTATATGATCGTTTTATCTTGGATCCGGATTCGTGGACTCAGAGTCTGCTCTTCTCTGAACCAGGGACCCGATCCTAGTGAATTACTCGATTTGATCTTTTCGCTATTCCGATTTGACCGATTTTAGTTTTAACCAACGTTTTCCAATAATTTAGATTTTCTATGATTTTCTGGAATTTTCCTGAATTAAGTTGAAAATCTTCAAAACCGGTGTCGACCAGTGCCACTGACCGATTCTCAGATTTTTAATTTACAAACGGAGTTGAATTTTTAAAACGGCTTTCCTGTAACTTCTTAAAATCATATTTTCTATTAAATACTTTTTCTGAGATTTTTCAGATTTTATCGAAATCCGGCCAACCCGGTGTAGACCGATATTGACGGTTGGCTTTAGGATTTTTTATTTTGAAAATGAGATTGAATTTCTGAAAACCGATTTCACCAAAAATATTTATATAATATTTATTATTTTTGAGAATTTTTGGGAAGCTTTCCGAGTTACTTTATTTTTCGGGCCTTTCTTAAGTTTTCGGTGTTTTCCCCGATACCGGAATTTTATCCAGATATTTTACTCTTTTTCTATTTTTCTCTCTCCTCGCTAAACGCGAGTTCCACCAACTCGGATTCAGTTTTTAATGCAGAGATCCTCTCCTTACTGCATTTAATGCACTTCAGATCAACTCCCATCAAGTCATTATGACTTTCTCTCCTCTGTTAAACGCGATCTTGCGTTTTCCTTCTGGACGCAGAGTTAATCTCCGCGTCTGGCTATTTTTATCCAGACGCAGATTTCATTTCATGGGGACGCAGCCCATTTTCGTTGAATGAAACGCAGGTTTCATTCAATATGAATAGCAATATTATATAATATATTTCCCTCCTATAAAACCACCCCCCTTTTTCCTTCCTTCTCTTCATTTCTTTTCTTTCTTCTTCCTTGTTCCCAACAGAGAACGACCAGCAGCAAGGCAGCCATGGGCCTTGCCTTGGCCGGCCATTTCTCCGCCATTTTTCCTTCCATTTTCACCACCAACACCACCACCTCATTCTCCTCCATCTCCTCCTTCATTTCAACAACAACAACCGCCATAACACCATCTTTTTCACCTTCTTCTTTCTCATTTTTCCACCATGAACCCATTTTCACCACCACCTTCTCCACCATCTCCACCACCATATACTCCACCTTGGCCACCAACGACCGTGCCATCTTCCTCTCCTCGTCGTGCTCTTTCCGACGAGCTATTGCTTCGCTCTCCGAAAACACCTTTTACAAAACTCTAATTTTTCATTTTCAACTACAATTGCACTCCACCATTGATTTGGGCTTGGAGCTTTGGCCACCTCTTCCGGCCATCTCCGGCCACCTCCGGCCGTCGACGGCAACTTGACCGACCCCCTTCCATTCTTCTTTCTTTCCTTTGCTCTCCTTCTTTCTTTTCTTCCCTTCATTCATTCTTTCTTCCCTTCTCTTTTCTTTCCTTCTTTTTCTTCCTTTCCTTAAAATTTCAAACCTGCGTCCCTCTTCCTATTTCCCGCGTCTGCCATTTTCCCGCGTCTGTTATTTCCCGCGTCTGCCATTTCCCGCGTCTACCATTTTCCCGCGTCTGCCATTTCCCGCGTCTGTTATTTCCCGCGTCTGCTATTTTCTGCGTCTGCCATTTCCCGCGCCTGCTATTCCCTCGTTTGCGACCCCTGCATCTCACTCTCAAACTCGCGTCCCCCTGTACAATCTCTCTCTCCCTGTACACTCTCTCTTTCCATGGACTTCTCTCTCTAGTTCTCTCTTTCTCTCTTCTCTCTCTCATTCTCTCTCTCCCTCTTGATTTCCTCCTCTCTCTATCACTTTCTCGCTAAAGCCTTGACGCGTTGATTTCCTGGATTCCGGAGATCGGGGATTTCATTGTGTTTTCTAAAGATTTAGGCGAGTGTCCTCGCTCTCGCCTCCATTTGGGTTTCCCCGCTTCGTCTGGTCAACATGTATTTTATTCCATGTTTTCATGTATTATGTATTGGGCTGAGTCCCTGTATTTGTGTATGGCCGAGTGCCAATGACTGGACCCCTTCAGCCTCTGGTCTCTCACTATCTCGAAAGAGACGTGATTGGGACCGTCAGGTTTCTCTGGAATCTTCAGCCTCCGGTCTCTCACTATCTCGAAAGGGAAGTGATTGGGACCGTCAGGCCTCTCAGCTCCACCTGGTTATCATGATCAGCGTTCAGCGCTTTATCACTAGATTCGTTTAGGCAAGATGCTGCCGGATTTCCTACTCGCACCTTAAACGAGTTGTCCCGGTAACCTTGCTAGACGCTCCAGTGTTAAATACTGTTTGCTGTCTGTACACTCCAGCTTGCTCAGCTCCGCTTGATTGTGCTCGCTACTATTCTATCACAAGCCATGCATTTACCTGATATGTTAACACTTGACATGCCATGCCATTACTTCATACCTGTCTTTTACATGCTACTATATAACACCTGTTTGTATCACCTGTCAAATGATGTGTTATCACCTAACACCAGACATGCTACTTGGCAAGATCCCTAGTTATGACATGACTTGCCACCGGACTAATATCAATCTCTTGACATGACTGGTTACCTGTCTAATATCACCATCTTGTCATGCTATCCCTTGACACCCGGCATGATATACTTGACCTGTGATTATCTCATTTACGGGAATACTATACTTGTTATCCTGCATTACATGCAGTGACTTGAATCATGTACTTGCTATCCTGTATTATATATACAGTGACCTGAATCTATAGTACTCATGTACTCCTGAACTCCTGATCATGTCTTGTACCTGCTATTCCCGTAAATTGATAATCACATATTAAATTCTAATAAGACAACTTGCACCTGGTTTGGGGGAAACTGATGGGCCCTGATTAATCATGTTTATGGTGGTCTTATCGAGCCGCGCGTGGCCACATTCTTGAGGGATCACCTGGCGGCCACCAGGGATTCCGTGGGGTGTGCTGGCACCCCTTCTCCTGTCTATTCTTGCCGGGTATGCACACGCCCTAGGCCTATTTCTATGGGATCTGCGATACTCTATTCCTGTTCGGGCGTAAATAAGTCCCGGTACCTAGCGGTACGTTCCGGCTCAGCACCGGATACTCCTGGACCGTTGTCCCGGGCATGTACGGGGCCCATCCGAAACATGATTCATTGAACTTTATCAGTTTCCAAATAACTTGCTATATAAGTTGCGAGTGGAAGTATGTGGAATGGGACACATACTGAAGCCTGGAACTTAGACGGCTCCAATTATAATAAGATGCTAATATACAATTTGATGTGCCGTTTTGTAACTCGGGTTGTATGTGCTTGGATTATGGTGACATGGGATAAAGGTATATAGATAAGGGTTTCCTTGTTCGGCTTATTCCTTCGAGGTACTAGTCTCATGGGGCCGTGACCTAAGCTTGTACAATCGGTTTTCTTCGTAATCGGTTTTATTCGATTTTATCAGTTTTTATCTGTTTTATGTTAGTTTAGGAGATATCTGGTGTTGCCCTATCTACTTTACTTCTCATATCTTTACCTTCTCTTATCTTATCATACCATGAGTAGTTCCTGCTTGATATCACTTCTTTTATATCTACTTGCTCCTGCATGCTTACCTATGCTCGCCACTTGGTATTCGTATCACCACTCGCCTGGGAGTTCTATCTGACTCCCCTGGATTCTCATGTCCAGGTCCTGGAGCTTGAAGCATGTTAGAGTTTGGAACTTGTAGAGTCCCGGTTGCTGATCTGAATGGCGCAGCGGTAGCATGGATCTCCAGTAGACCGCCCAGAGCTCTATCCTTCCAGGCCCCCTGTGCGCCTCTCGAGTTTTCCTTTTGTAAACTCGTGAGTGCCTTTTATACTGTTCATTCTTGTACATCTCTTTGTAATCTCGCAATTGCGCATATCAGTGATGTAATATTCATGTAATATTGGGTCACCTCTGGTGATAACTTTGTAATTGTACTCATATATTGGAATGTATAATGCACCACTTGCTTCCGTACTCTGATTCTTGCCTGTACTGATTGCTTAGTGTATATACGTGAGGGTATTTCTGACCTGCGTATATACGTCGCAGTAACGTCTCCGTACCCGCCGGATCGGGGCGTTACACGGTGGTATCAGAGCCTAGGTTCTACATCCTCAGTACGTCCAGACGGCAAATTAATGGTAAAGAAATTTGCAACTGGAATGCATGAGTCCTGGTTATACACTCCAACTACAAGTACAGAGTAATGTATTCTTGATTATCTTTCCTTTAATTCCTAATCCCTTCCATCTTTCCCCTGTTTTGGTTTTTCGAAGCCTTTATACCAACTTAAGATATGGATATACTAGAGGGGTAGTGGCTGGTTCTAAATGAAGCTATGATATGATCTCTTTGGCCAACTCTGTGAAGTTCGGGTATTCTCAGGATTGATTCACGATCGGGTTATCTTTCAGAAGTCAGTAGTCGGAATTCTTTACGGATATTCTACATTCTCGGCTATATCTTTCAGAGTGATCGATGCCTGGTCTTTGGAATTCTTAACTATCGGTCTTCTTTATTATGCTCAGAATTATCAGAGTTTTCTTTATCTTCAGTATTCTGGCTCATTCTTGGAGCGACATTAAGTATGCAGTACAGCGTGAATTCTATTGCAAAGCTATGTTATCAGTCAGTAATATTCGGCATTGTTTGAAGATTTATACAGCCGGAAGTGCAGAAGATGTCTATATTCAGATTATTGTTCAGTCAACTTGAGAGCCCTACCTATAGTGCTTCATATCTTAATTGGTATAATTCCCGTCCTTGTCCTCTTTGTGTTCAATTTACCCCTTACCGAAATTGCGAGGACGCAATTTTTTGTAAGGTGGATGGATTGTAACACCCCGCTCCCAGAATACGTACTTAGTTGCGTATTCAGATTTTTTGATAGTATTTTTCGATTTACTTCCCGTATTTATTTTGTATTATGAATTATTTATATGATCGTTTTATCTTGGATCCGGATTCGTGGACTCAGAGTCTGCTCTTCTCTGAACCAGGGACCCGATCCTAGTGAATTGTTCGATTTGATCTTTTCGCTATTCCGATTTGACCGATTTTAGTTTTAACCAACGTTTTCCAATAATTTAGATTTTCTATGATTTTCTGGAATTTTCCTGAATTAAGTTGAAAATCTTCAAAACCGGTGTCGACCAGTGCCACTGACCGATTCTCGGATTTTTAATTTACAAACGGAGTTGAATTTTTAAAAACGGCTTTCCTGTAACTTCTTAAAATCATATTTTCTATCAAATACTTTTTCTGAGATTTTTCAGATTTTATCGAAATCCGGCCAACCCGGTATACACCGATATTGACGGTTGGCTTTAGGATTTTTATTTTGAAAATGAGATTGAATTTCTGAAAACCGATTTCACCAAAAATATTTATATAATATTTATTATTTTTGAGAATTTTTGGGAAGCTTTCCGAGTTACTTTATTTTTCGGGCCTTTCTTAAGTTTTCGGTGTTTTTCCCGATACCAGAATTTTATCCAGATATTTTACTCTTTTTCCATTTTTCTCTCTCCTCGCTAACGCGAGTTCTACCACTCGGATTCAGTTTTTAATGCAGAGATCCTCTCCTTACTGCATTTAATGCACTTCAGATCAACTCCCATCAAGTCATTATGACTTTCTCTCTCCTCTGTTAAACGCGATCTTGCGTTTTCCTTCTGGACGCAGAGTTAATCTCCGCGTCTGGCTATTTTTGCCCAGACGCAGATTTCATTTCATGGGGACGCAGCCCATTTTCGTTGAATGAAACGCAGGTTTCATTCAATATGAATAGCAATATTATATAATATATTTCCCTCCTATAAACCACCCCCCTTTTTCCTTCCTTCTCTTCATTTCTTTTCTTTCTTCTTCCTTGTTCCCAACAGAGAACGACCAGCAGCAAGGCAGCCATGGGCCTTGCCTTGGCCGGCCATTTCTCCGCCATTTTTCCTTCCATTTTCATCACCAACACCACCACCTCATTCTCCTCCATCTCCTCCTTCATTTCAACAACAACAACCGTCATAACACCATCTTTTTCACCTTTTTCTTCCTCATTTCTCCACCATGAACCCATTTTCACCACCACCTTCTCCACCATCTGTAGGCTGTCTAAAAAAACAGACAAGCCTTTAAAAGCAGAGATCCAAGCTCAAGACGCGTTGGCTCGACACCCGCGTCTCAGCGTCAGGACGCGTTGGCTCGACACCCGCGTCTCAGCATCAGGATGCGTGGGCTCGACACCCGCGTCTCAGCATCAGGACGCGTTGGCTCGACACCCGCGTCTCAGCGTCAGGACGCGTTGGCTCGACACCCGCGTCTCAGCATCAGGACGCGTGGGCTCGACACCCGCGTCTCAGCATCAGGACGCGTTGGCTCGACACCCGCGTCTCAGCATCAGACGCGTTGGCTCGACACCCGCGTCTCAGCATCAGGACGCGTTGGCTCGACGCCCGCGTCTCAGGATCAGGACGCGCTGGCTCAACGCCCGCGTCTCAGGATCAAGGCGCGTTGACTCAACGCCCGCGTCTCAGCATCAGGACGCGTTGGCTCGACGCCCGCGTCTCGGTTGCAACTACCCGAAATAAGGGCCAGTCACCGCACATGTAGCGGGAAGTGGCCCCTCATTGTGGAGCGTTTTCAGGGGGCACGTTCATCCCCAGGGACCTCTATAAATAGCCCTGTTGGCATCAACAGACACACAGGGAGAGACGTACCTACATACAGGCATACGCATCCAACACGCGTAGAGAGAGACACGCACGATCACCGGACGAAGGCATCGTCAACAGAGAAGGAGAGAAGACTCTTCAGCAAGCTTACTGCGTACTAGCTGCTCTTTGCCTAGCTCCTCTTCTAGAGTTTTGGTAGACAGAGCCGAGTTACTCTCTCTACCGACCGAAGAGAAGATCCCCGACGGTCCAAACAGTCATCCGGTCAACGGAGAACAAGATTCACTCTCCACCGCCACACGAAGAACCCAGCATTAAACAAAGGGGGGATTCAAGATTCAACATCCTCCCTCCCTTGTAACCGGAAAGAAAGGAAAGTCTGGTTGTAATTGTTTCAACTGATTCAAGGAAATATTTTACACCCCGATCCTTCTCACCTAAATCTCCTTCCGGGCACCTACAAGAGATGGCGACTCCGCTGGGGAATCTGTTTGTCACTGATGAACAAGCTGTGGCGCAGGATGATGTTCTCCGTAAGGGAAAGATGGTCGAAACGCTCGTTGTCGAGTTCGACCAGGCGAAGTATGAAGAGTTCCTCTCTTCTGGCTCCAAGAGCCTAAAGACCCGCGTCTGCCGCAGGGTCTCAACTGAAAAGCTACCCAAAGCCCAATCTGAGGCTCTGCCGGGTGCCGATGCCCACTGTGCCAAGACAAGTTCACGCGCCAACGCCTCCCAGAAGCCCGCGTGACCTCAGGCACTGCTGTTGCGATCAACCGCGTCGCACAGAACACACGCGCCAACGCCTCCCAGAAGGCCCGCGTGGTCTCAGGCACCACTGCTGCTGCGATCAACTGCGTCGCGCAGAATACCCGCGTCAACGTCTCTCAGGAGACCCGCGCGGTGAACACTCTTGGTTCTGTAAACCAGGAGGTTGTTGGTTTCTCCCCTCCTCCACGACGCAACCGGAATGCTGAGCGTCGACAGAGGAGACGCGCGCGTCAACTCCAAGTCGGAACCGTTGGTTGTCTGACTGGGGGTGGACGCGGCGTACAATCTGATGCCTTGGCCGCACCTCGTCCAGTGCGTGAGATCCGCGTTTGGCGACCCAAACGCGAGACTCCTCAAGTTGAGTCCTCTGAGGACCAACTCTTCAAACGCCAGGGTGAAACCTCCGCGTCTTTTCAAACGCAGGAAGTACGCACTCGTAGGCGTGGGGCCCAGCAGCCCGCTCTCTCTCAAGCAACTCTGCCCAAACACATCAGGCAGCAACGCGAGACTCGCGTGCGCGTCATACAGCCGCGTCATGAGAGCCGCGTCCCTGAAGTCTGCGTCCAGGCTGAACAGCACATGACTGTCTCCCGTCTTCGACGTTGCGAGACCAGTCTCTTTAATCCCCCTCCCACGGATTTGAGGGATTATTTGACAAGGAAAAGAAGTGCCAATCAAGCCACTTCGTCATGCTGCTGTCAACAGCTCATCCATATGCTCTCTGGATGCCATTATGGATCAGGCATGCACCAGCAGTCCTTAATCAGACAGCTGACCCTGATTCCCCCGTCAGCCAAAAGAAGACGCTCCCACAGAAGGAGAACCTTTTCAGATGTTGAATACCCGGAGCTTACTGCAAACATGACTAGCAGAAGCAAGGGAAAACAACCAATGGTCAACTCAGAGGAATCTGACTCTGAGCCGGAAGGGGTGTATCAACACACTCGCACCCGACGGGGGCCATTCCCCCAATTGACTATAATGCCTTAGCCCGCGGCATTAGAATGGGTGATTCTCACTCCGCTGTAGTGGAGTCGCAGGCTTCAAACTCTTCCGTCGAGAAGGAGGCTTCCGCCTACATGGCAGACACTCCTGAGGAGACGGCCAGGCGTTTAGAGCAGACGCAGAAGCGCCAGATGGATATAATCGCCTCTCAACAGAGATCCATTGACTCCCTCAAACATATGCTTGAGAAATTGCTTGAAGAAAGAGCGAGATCTCCTCCTAGACGGCCGAAGGGGAAAGGGAGAAAGCCCACCCTCCGAACCTTCCGACGGGACACGACGATCTACCTCGGATGTGTCCAAGCCCTCGTCGCAGGCAAGAAGCGACCCAGACCCGGAAAAGGCTCATGCTAAAAGAATGAGCCTGCTGGAGCAACGACTCAATGCCCTTGCCAGTCGTAAAGATCTCCAAGAGGCTGGAGTAGTCCGGCCCTATCCGGCCGAGTGGGACTTAGTCCCGTACCCTCCTAAGTTTAAGGCTCCAACTCTCCAAGCAATTGACGGGAAGGGGTCACCCAACCAGCACATCTACTACTTCAAATCCCAGACTGGGAATGTAGTAGATAACGACGCTATACTGACGCGACTGTTCATAGGCACCCTGAAGGGGTTGGCCTTTGAATGGTTCATGAAGCTCCCAGAAGGTTCAATCAAGAACTGGAGCGACTTGGAGAAGCTGTTTCTGACACGCTTCTTCGAAGATGACTCGGAAGTGACAATGCCCACCCTTTTAGCAACCAAACAGCGAAAGGGAGAGTCCGTCAAGTCTTTCGTAGAAAGATTTCGGAACGTGGCACTCCGATGTCCAAGCGGCATGACCCAGGCCACCCTGGTGGAAACATGTCGTCATAATCTTCAAACCTCACTCCTTGCTCAAATAGGAGTTGCTGAAAGCCGCACCTGGAAACAATTAGTCCAACAAGGTGAACAGGCTGAGGAGATTGTTGCCCGCATCAGGGCAGAATAAGGCAGGCCCAGGTCAGAGAGGTCAACAAGGCGTGCGCAGGACACATCCCTCCAGACAAAGCGGAAGGATAATTTGGCAACGGAGACCAAATCTCCCGCCAAGACCCAACCAGGCAAAGCGAGTGGCTCTTCAAGCCAGCCCCGCGCCAACAAGCAGTATTCCTTCAAGGAGGAACATGTCGATTCGCTCTTCAAGTTACTCAACAAGAGCAACCGACTGAAGCTCCCTGAAATTAGGCGCCCAGACGAAGTCGGCAAGACCGACAATCCCAACTACTGCATGTACCACAGGATGTTGGGACATCCCACCAAAAGCTGCTACGTCTTCAAGGACATCCTTCAGGCTCTGATTGACGCGGAGGTGTTAAAGCTCCGACCAGAGCAGAAGAAGGTCACGGCCAACGTAACGTCAGTTCTCCAGTTCGGGAGACAACCTCCTACACCTGCAGGGGTAACTCCTATTCCAAGGGGAGAATTAAGAGTGGTCAACACAGACCCTCACCAGCAACAGGAGAAGGGCTTGGTAGCCGTCCCTACACCTCAGGGGGAAACCATGTGGGTCCACCCTGACCTCGTCGATGAACAACAATGGACTACTGTGACCAACAGAAAGTCCAAAGGCAAGGCAAAAGCTTCATCGTGCCATGTGATCTGCGCTTCCTCTCGAGAAGCGGATACTGATGTTCCCTCGTTGACTGACTCAGAAGAGGAAACAATAGTCCTGGCCGCAGAGCCCAGCCAACCGATGACGGGACCCGTTCAGGACAGGCATACTTGAAGCAGTACGGCGAGACGGTAGCGGCTCCTCCGCAACCAGCCGTAGAACCAGCCAAGCCCTCCACAAAACCACCTGTGGAGAAACAGAAAGAAACCCGGTTTTCTCGGGTTCTTTCAAAAGGTGCAGCGGAAGGATCCTCGACACCTTACCGCTTCGATGTCTTGGCTCAACTAGCCAACATCCCGGCACGCATCACCTTGTATGAACTCCTGAGGCTATCAAAGTCAACCAGAGAGGCTCTACAAGAAGCTTTGGCAAATGCTGAGGTCTTCATGACCCGCGTGCCAAGGGAGGAAGATGTAGAGGATTGCCTCCACGCCTCCCCAAATGCTCCCTGCATCACCTTCACAACAGATGACATGCAGGTTAAAGGGAAGCATGACCGACCCCTATACTTCACAGGGTATATCGGGTCGTCCGAGGTAAATCGCATCCAGGTAGACCCAGGGTCCGCGCTGAGTATCATACCTCGCCGAGTCATACAATTTCTGGGCATTCCTACCCATCGTCTGAGCCCTACCCAGACAACTATTTACGGGTTTAATGCCAATAGCTCCCGTCCGATGGGGAAGATCAAGCTCAAATGCCAGATCGGGAGCCTCAAGTCGGAAGTGACATGCTACGTCATTGACGCTGACACTTCCTACAACCTGTTGCTGGGACGACCATGGATTCACCGTAATTCCATCGTTCCCTCCACTCTCCACCAAGTCATGAAATACATTGACGAGAGTGGACAAGTTCAAACGTTGATTGCCGAAAGGCATCCGTTTAAAGGGGTTGAAAACTATTTCACGGACTCCCTCCTATATCAGGATCCTGAGGAGACTAATGAAACCCCGCAACCAGAGGAGCTAGACTCTGGTAATGAGGCTGACATTGAGCCTGAGAAAGAAGAGTGCCTGTGGGAGTTGGAACCCCTTGTAAAAAGCACTAATAAGCTCGATATTGACAACACCACCGACGATGCGGGTGGTTGGTACATTAATGAAGATTTAGATTTTGCGTATTTTCCTGTGTATGTTTCCGATTCAATACCGTCGGATACTACTACCGACGTGGACGATGACCTCTGGTCGGCAATGGATGCTTTGACATCTTTGCATGTACCGGTGAAATCATCTTTCGGGACATACCAAGATAATGGTAATGCGCAAGAATCTATATTTATGGTTCCAGCCAGACGAAAAGGCCAAAGACCAATACTTTTTGGGCGAATCTCGTCTGAACCGATGCCTCACGAAGAATCGGAAGGCGAGGATGAATCCCCTCAGTTCGATCATTATGAACCGAAAGCGCTCAGAATGATGAAACGCATGGGATATGACCCAACCAACAGGCCCGGATTAAACTTCGGTAAAGGAAGGAGAACGCTGCTCCGGTCCTTTGTGCCGAAAGGGAAAGCACCTGATTATTATCATCAGACGCGCCGGGGGTTGGGCTATGTATCAACTCCAGTCCCATCAGCCTCTGATTCTCGAGAGTCGTCAGGTCACGATTGCTCTTCAGGCACGTCATCGTGGGAGTCAGATGTCAGTGTCGGCAACATCTTCAAAGGGCTTTCAGTAAACATGGTTTCAACAGGCCATCTGGAAGATGAAGATGAAGAAATGATCCAACCTGATACAGATCCTTGGATTAAATATTTGAATGCTCTTTGGGATATCCGCTTTATACAGCGTGAGCCACCCACAGAAGATAAGGTTGTTCAAATCAACCTAGGAGATGAGGCCAACCCCAAGCCCATTTTCATAAGTGACGGCTTGTCACCTTCGGAAAAGGAGGATCTAATATCTCTTGTACAAGAGTATATAGACGTCTTCGCCTGGAATTATGAGGACATGCCTGGACTTGATCCTCAAGTGGCTATGCATCGCCTCAACATCAATCCGGACATGAAGCCTGTTAAACAACAGCAGCGACGGTTCCGTCCAGAGATAATGGAGGCAATTCAATCAGAAGTCAGAAAGCTTATTGATTCTGGCTTCATCAGGGAGGAACAACATCCCGACTGGGTAGCCAACATCGTCCCCGTCACCAAGAAGAATGGGAAGATCCGGATCTGCATCGACTTCCGTGATCTAAACGAGGCCTGCCCCAAAGACGAATTCCCATTGCCAATCACAGATGTCATGATTGACAAAACTTGTGGATTCGAGCGAATGTCCTTTATGGACGGGTTCTCAGGATACAATCAAATCAAGATATATCCCGATGACGAAAAGCATACCTCCTTCAGGACTCCTCTAGGGGTATATTGCTATACTGTCATGCCTTTTGGACTGAAAAATGCAGGGGCAACATACCAAAGGGCCATGAACGTCATTTTCCATCAGCAGATACGCAAAACGGTGGAATGTTATGTCGATGACATCGCGGTGAAAAGTCGCACTAAAGGTGATCACATAGCAGACCTGAAGGTGGTCTTCGACATCATGCGGGCTCATCAATTGAAGATGAACCCCACCAAGTCCTTCCTGGGGGTAGCCAGTGGCAAATTCCTAGGATTTGTTGTGACTTCCACAGGAATCCATTTGGATCCGGAGAAAGTCCGCGCTATCCAAGAGATGCAACCCCCCAGAAGCCTCAAGGAGCTCAGGGGATTACAAGGACGATTGGCGTACATCCGCAGGTTCATATCAAACCTTTCCGGGAGATGCCAACCCTTCACCAAGCTGATGAAAAAGGGTGTTTCATTATTTGGGACGACGCTTGTCAAAAAGCATTTGAGGAGATCAAACACTACCTCACCCAACCACCAGTTCTTGCAGCTCCGGTGTCCGGAAAGCCTTTCTTGGTATATGTTCGAGCAATGGATCATTCCCTGGGAGCTCTACTAGCTCAGAATGATGAACAAGGACGAGAACAAGCAATCTACTACCTAAGTAGAACAATGATCGGAGCTGAACATCGGTACAACCCGATCGAGAAGGAATGTTTGGCGCTGGTGTTCGCTATTCAGAAAATGCGACACTATCTAGTAGGCCAAACTATAAATGTCATATCAAAAGTCAACCCTCTGAGGTTACTCATGACAAAGCCTTCCTCGTTGAATGGCCGGCTGGCAAAATGGGCCATGTTGCTATCCCAGTATGATATGCACTTTCTGCCGCAGAAAGCCATTAAGGGACAAGCGGTGGCAGACTTCCTAGCTGAACACCCAGATCCAAGGGCAGCCAAAGTCTATGAGGATCTCCCAGACGAAGTGGCCGAAGCCTACCTGACTCAGACATCGTTCGAAAGTCAAGTGTGGCAACTTTTCTTCGACGGTGCATCAAGGACAAGCCCGAAGGGACACATAGTAGCGGGGGTAGGAGTGATACTCGTCTCCCCACAAAATTATGTGATTCCCCAAGCTGTCTCACTAACGGAGCCTTGTTCCAACAATGTGGCGGAATACAATGCTCTATTGATTGGGATGCAGCTCGCCGATGAGATTGGCGTTAAAAATCTCGAAGCATACGGTGACTCTAAACTCATCGTCAGTCAAATTCGCGGGGAGTACGAAGTCAGACATGAGGACTTAGTACCCTATTACAACGCAACTATCCGCATGGCCGAGGGGTTTGCTAACTTCTACATCGACCATGTACCGCGCAGGCAAAATGCGCACGCCAATGCACTCGCATCCCTGGCAGCCTCCTTAGCTCTTCCAACTGGAGCAATGGAGAAGATATTCGTCTACAGCCACGACCTGTATTGCCCGAAAAATACTCTCAAGGACTATCATGAGTCAAAGGGAGATTGTCGAGGCAAAGAAGTGCTGGAATTGTCGGCCGGTCCAGAGCTTAAAGACTGGCGATTCCCCTACATTGATTTTGTCTTATACGGCATCTTGCCTGAAGACGCCAGGGAGGCGGCTGCCATCCGAAGAAAAGCCCCCAAATTCTACTATAATGCGATTTCGCGAACATTGTATCGTCGATCGCATGACGGGATCCTGCTCCGATGCCTCTCATCAAAAGAAGCCCAAGGAGTATTGAAAGAAGCCCACGATGGTACTTGTGGAGCTCATCAACCTGGCCCAAAATTGGCACATCGACTCCAAAGGTTGGGTTACTATTGGCCAAAAATGATCGCCGATGCTGTCGCTTATGCTAAGAGATGTCACGCCTGTCAAATACACGGCGATTTCATCCATCAAGCACCAGGGTACCTCCACTCTACGACCTCTACCTGGCCGTTTGAAATGTGGGGGATGGACGTGGTTGGCCCTATCAGCCCACCATCATCGAAAGGACATCGGTTCATTCTAGCGATAACCGATTACTTCTCAAAGTGGGCCGAAGCTATCCCTTTGAAAGAGGTAAAATCTTCTAACGTGATCAAGTTCGTGAAACATCACGTTATTTACCGCTTCGGTGTGCCTCGGCGTATCATCCATGACAATGGACCCCAGTTCATCAGCCAGGCTTTCCAGAGATTCTGCGCGAAGTTCAGAATCCAGAGTGTGTCCTCAACGGCATACTATCCTGCTGCTAACGGTCTTGCAGAAGCCTTCAACAAGACTATTGGCAAGCTTCTCAAGAAATTTGTCTCGAAAAGTCAACGGGACTGGGACGACAAGCTGGGTGAATGCCTATGGGCCTACCGCACAACGGTGCGAACCCCAACTAAAGCCACGCCATTTTCCTTGGTATACGGATGCGAAGCTGTCCTTCCACTGGAAATCCAAATTCCATCTCTACGCGTCGCCTTGACAGCGGAGATGACAACTGAGGAGAAGCATCAGCAGCGACTCCAGGAGTTGAAAGCCTTAGACGACAAGCGTTTGCAGGCCCAACAACAAATCGAGCTTTACCAAGCTCGTATCACTAGAGCCTTCAACAAGAAAGTTAAAATGCGAACTTTCAAGAAAGGCGACCTTGTCTTAGCCGTCCGAAGACCCATGGTCATGACGCACAAGACAAAAGGAAAATTTCAACCCAAATGGGAAGGACCATTTGTGGTAGAGTCAGTCTACTCAAATGGGTCATATCGCCTCATAACTTCAAATGGCGATACACTCATGATGCCGATCAATGGCAAATTCTTGAAGAAGTACTATCCTTAATAGTACTCCTCCTCCGATCAAGTTAAAAGTACACCTCTGATCAAACATCCGACGCCCTCGACGGCTAAGGATAGAGGAAAATGTTGGCCTTTAAGCCCGACATAAATTCTCGACAACTCATCATGCTGAGGGGAATAGCATGACTAGCCCAGCTCAAACGGTAGTTGGTAAAGGCATGTCAAACCCGTTGACAGCTGAGGATTTGCTAAAAATCCTAAGGGACACGTTCCCATTTGATCCGGCGCCTCCGACGGCTAAGAATAGAGGAAAATGTTGGCTTTTAAGCCCAACATAAGTCCTCGACAACTCATCATGCTGAGGGGAATAGCATGGCTAGCCCAACTCAAACGGTAGTTGATAAAGGCACCTCAAACCCGTTGATAGCTGAGGGTTTGCTAAAAATCCTAAGTGGACTTGATTCCACTCTTTCCTCCAAAATCCCTTACCAATTCTCATCCACAGAATGGTAGGACCACAAAAAAACAATCGTTGCCAAGTTAACACCATACCTCTGGTAATGAGATACCCCTTGTAGAGTACAAATCTTGCTTGTCAACTCTACATTTTGCCAAGTTAACACTACACCTCTGGCACTTCAAATCTCACTTGTCAATTCTCATCCATAGAATGACAGGTTCTCAAACCGTTTTCGGCTCAAGCCAATTCTTATCAAGTTAATATCACACCTCTGACAAAACCGCTGTTTAAGTTAACATTATACCTCTAAGCAGCACTTCAAGTTTCTGCCAGGTTTAATATTACACCTCTGACAGTCACTTTTCTTCAGTCTTCCATATCGAAGCTGAAATGCATGATGCCAAGTTAACAATACACCTCTAGCATCTGAGTCATCGCTAAGTTCAACAATACACCTATGGCCATGACCTTTCCTCGACTTCCTTGTTCAAGCCGAGATGAATGATGCCAAGTTAACACTACACCTCTAGCATCCGAGTCATCGCTAAGTTCAACAATACACCTATGGCCATGACCGTTCCTCGACTTCCTCGTCTAAGTCGAGATGACCAATGCTAAGTTCAACATCACACCTCTAGCATTACCTCACTGTTAAGTTAAACATTACACCTATGACAGTGACATTCTGAGTTAAGTTAATATCACACCTCTGACTCACATCCTTGTCGAGTTAACACCACACTTCTGACAAGACTATCTCTAACCCGTTAAGTTAATATCACACCTCTAACGGTAAAAGCTTTACTAGATTCCTCGCGGGTCTAGTTTCACTTGTTATTCTCTTCAACAGAATAACAGGTCCACCTAAAGACATTGTTAGGTTAACATTACACCGCTGACAATGTTTTATCAAATTCCCCAGCTGACCTTGAATCAAGTCAATCCCAGACACTTGACAAAAGTTCACCTTCTCTGGGAGTACGCATTCCCCCTGTCACTTTCTTTTATAAAGTGGCGGGTCCACCAAAATCATTCTTTTGCTTCTAAAACAAAACATTCAAGACAACAGAAAGAGGCAAAAAGAAAAGTGTCACTTTTATTGATATTCAAGCATATGAAAGTGATACAAAACGCTCTCTTATACAATAAGATTGAGTGTTACAATTAAGGAGTACAAAGAAGTCCCTCTCTCTCTTAGAGGCCGTACTCACTCCTTGAAGCCGCATCTGATTCCAAATACATGATGTCCGGGAAAGTGCCCGACTGTGACGACAATTGGAGTCGGTTGCACCATGGCAACAACGCCAAACTCTGAAAGCGCCCTACCTGACTAAGCTAAGAGCAATGGTGTTCTTGAGGTCCGGTGGCAGCAGAAAGTCCTGCAACCCTTCATTCATCACCATCCCTTTCCCCAGCAGGCCATCTAACGGAATGTCCTCGATGTCACTTCTGGAGTGGGAGAGGAAGAGGATCTTATCCGCCACCACAACCGCCGGACCCTCATCGCCGTCATGCATACCCTGACCATCTCTTGCCATCAGGCATGTTTGGTACAGGAGATCTGAAGAGACCTTGGCGAGGGTTGGGTCCTCGTCAGAGACATAATATATTCTCTCATAGGTGACGAGGACCATAATATATTCTCTCATAGGTGAACATTGAACAAGCTCGCCGTTGAAGCATTCTTCCAGGGGACCAGCGAACCTGCAAAGAACAAATAAGAGAATCAAAAAATCTGGAACTTAGTATACTTTAACAAAAGAAAACTAAGTAACAGACGCGGCAGTCTTTAGAGACTTCAGACGCGGGTCAAAACTGTGCCATGCGCAGGATTCAAACGCGGCTTTATCTTGCGTCCGCGCCTAAAAGCACAAGACGCGAAAAAGTGTAAACGCCGAAAATTGCCATCTCTCTGCTGGGTGAACAGGAGTTACAAGATTCAGGTCGGAAACTTTGAATTCATCCAAGGCATTGGCTATAAAACGCGTCAAGACAATGGCTGTAAAACGCAATGAGCAACGCGCGCGTCAAGCGCCCGCGTTCAGAGGAGTTCGAATCAATGGCTCAAATTCCAGAAAAGGAATGCGCCAAGACTTCTTTCAGACGGTTACGCCAAGGTGCAGGCCTGGATGGGCTATAGATGTCATCAGGGTGACATACCAGCAGGGGCCTCTATCCAGAGCTGGCCTTTCTGCGTCCAAACGCAGGTGCACAAGATGATCCAAGAGGCTTTTCCTCCTGAAGAGACCAGACAGAAGCCTGAGAGCTTTGGGTCATCTTCATCCACAGAGTCACCATCACCCATGTAGACAGATCTCTGTCAGAAACTCTAAAGAAGGCGAGACTTCTCTCGGAGCAAAACAAATAAAAACAGTCTAAGTTGGATTGTTGAAGAGGGAGAGGGTGCACTCTATTTATAGGCAGTCCCTAATAACTGTCATTTATGGTGCATCAATCGGAACCGCCGCGCACGACCGTCAAAGCCCAATCAAGGACTGACGCGTGGAACGCTGCTTTGGAAACCGTCGAGAGCGCCGGTTTTTCAACCGCCAGCGTCGGTTTTGCATTTAAGGGCATTAACGCCCGAGCCCAATGAGGAGTCGACGCGTGGACAACTGCCTTGGGAAGCAACGGATGACCCGGAACCCCAATCGACAGTGAAGACTTGACGTTCAAAGATCTCCTAAAATCTTTTAAGTCAGATTGCACTAAACGCAGTTGGGAAATCCGCGCGCCTAACGGAGAAAACCTCTCCGGTTCCCCAGGCCAGCTGGCGGCGTGATCATGACATGGCACAGATTCGCGCCCAAAGAACGCGCCTCTCCGATGGACATGCCCCGTCAGCATCACCATAAATGCACCCAGAAAGTCGCGTTGCGTCCAGAAAATCGCGTCTGCATCCAAAAGACGCGTCTCTCTAAAATTTGCGTCCTCCCAGGCAGGCTAAACATCGCGTCTACCTCATGGAATATTAGTCGCGTTCCTATCACCAAAAAAGACGCACCCCATGGAAGTCGCGTCTTTAAGGCAGTCTCTGCTTTTCCAAAAAAAAAAAACCTGCGTTCGGCTTCTGCAAATCAGTTCAACAGTACACTGGCACAAGCAGAAGGCCAACCACTCCTGGTCAAAAGCGCACTCGTGACAGACTAAAAGCGATCGGGGAGGTTTAGACTGTGTATCTAGACACTCAACACGATCAACTCTGGTGGCTTCAAAGAGTTCAACAGTACACTCACAAAGACCAACTCCAGATAAGATCAAACCCGGAGCATTAATAGTCCAGTCATAAAGGCGAACGCGGCTAAAATCCAAAGTATTCCGAAATCCGTCCCATTTAACTGCGGAATATCGAAAACTTTGGAGGGGGTTCTGTAGGCTGTCTAAAAAAACAGACAAGCCTTTAAAAGCAGAGATCCAAGCTCAAGACGCGTTGGCTCGACACCCGCGTCTCAGCGTCAGGACGCGTTGGCTCGACACCCGCGTCTCAGCATCAGGATGCGTGGGCTCGACACCCGCGTCTCAGCATCAGGACGCGTTGGCTCGACACCCGCGTCTCAGCATCAGGACGCGTTGGCTCGACACCCGCGTCTCAGCATCAGGACGCGCTGGCTCAACGCCCGCGTCTCAGGATCAAGACGCGCTGGCTCAACGCCCGCGTCTCAGGATCAAGGCGCGTTGACTCGACACCCGCGTCTCAGCATCAGGACGCGTTGGCTCGACGCCCGCGTCTCGGTTGCAACTACCCGAAATAAGGGGCCAGTCACCGCACATGTAGCGGGAAGTGGCCCCTCATTGTGGAGCGTTTTCAGGGGGCACGTTCATCCCCAGGGACCTCTATAAATAGGCCTGTTGGCATCAACAGACACACAGGAGAGACGTACCTACATACAGGCATACGCATCCAACACGCGTAGAGAGAGACACGCACGATCACCGGACGAAGGCATCGTCAACAGAGAAGGAGAGAAGACTCTTCAGCAAGCTTACTGCGTACTAGCTGCTCTTTGCCTAGCTCCTCTTCTAGAGTTTTGGTAGACAGAGCCGAGTTACTCTCTCTACCGACCGAAGAGAAGATCCCCGACGGTCCAAACAGTCATCCGGTCAACGGAGAATAAGATTCACTCTCCACCGCCACACGAAGAACCCAGCATTAAACAAAGGGGGGATTCAAGATTCAACATCCTCCCTCCCTTGTAACCGGAAAGAAAGGAAAGTCTGGTTGTAATTGTTTCAACTGATTCAAGGAAATATTTTACACCCCGATCCTTCTCACCTAAATCTCCTTCCGGGCACCTACACCATCTCCACCACCATATACTCCACCTTGGCCACCAACGACCGTGCCATCTTCCTCTCCTCGTCGTGCTCTTTCCGACGAGCTATTGCTTCGCTCTCCGAAAACTCCTTTTGCAAAACTCTAATTTTTCATTTTCAACTACACTTGCACTCCACCATTGATTTGGGCTTGGAGCTTTGGCCACCTCTTCCGGCCATCTCCGACCATCTCTGACCATCTCCGGCCACCTCCGGCCGTCGCCGGCAACTTGACCGACCCCCCTTCCATTCTTCTTTCTTTCCTTTGCTCTCCTTCTTTCTTTTCTTCCCTTCATTCATTCTTTCTTCCCTTCTCTTTTTCTTTCCTTCTTTTTCTTCCTTTCCTTAAAATTTCAAACCTGCGTCCCTCTTCCTATTTTCCGCGTCTGCCATTTTCCCGCGTCTGTTATTTCCCGCGTCTGCTATTTCCCGCGTCTGCCATTTTCCCGCGTCTGCTATTTCCGGCGTCTGCCATTTCCCGCGTCTGCCATTTTCCCGCGTCTGTTATTTCCCGCGTCTGCTATTTTCCGCGTCTGCCATTTCCCGCGCCTGCTATTCCCTCGTTTGCGACCCCTGCATCTCACTCTCAAACTCGCGTCCCCCTGTACAATCTCTCTCTCCCTGTACACTCTCTCTTTCCATGGACTTCTCTCTCTAGTTCTCTCTTTCTCTCTTCTCTCTCTCATTCTCTCTCTCCCTCTTGATTTACTCCTCTCTCTATCACTTTCTCGCTAAAGCCTTGACGCGTTGATTTCCTGGATTCCGGAGATCGGGGATTTCATTGTGTTTTCTAAAGATTTAGGCGAGTGTCCTCGCTCTCGCCTCCATTTGGGTTTCCCCGCTTCGTCGGGTCAACATGTATTTTATTCCATGTTTTCATGTATTATGTATTGGGCTGAGTCCCTGTATTTGTTTATGGCCGAGTGCCAATGACTGGACCCCTTCAGCCTCCGGTCTCTCACTATCTCGAAAGAGACGTGATTGGGACCGTCAGGTTTCTCTGGACCCTTCAGCCTCCGGTCTCTCACTATCTCGAAAGGGAAGTGATTGGGACCGTCAGGCCTCTCAGCTCCGCCTGGTTATCATGATCAGCGTTCAGCGCTTTATCACTAGATTCGTTTAGGCAAGATGCTGCCGAATTTCCTACTCGCACCTTAAACCGAGTTGTCCCGGTAACCTTGCCAGACGCTCCAGTGTTAAATACTGTTTGCTGTCTGTACACTCCAGCTTTCTCAGCTCCGCTTGATTGTGCTCGCTACTATTCTATCACAAGCCATGCATTTACCTGATAAGTTAACACTTGACATGCCATGCCATTACTTCATACCTGTCTTTTACATGCTACTATATAACACCTGTTTGTATCACCTGTCAAATGATGTGTTATCACCTAACACCAGACATGCTACTTGGCAAGACCCCTAGTTATGACATGACTTGCCACCAGACTAATATCAATCTCTTGACATGACTGGTTACCTGTCTAATATCACCATCTTGTCATGCTATCCCTTGACACCCGGCATGATATACTTGACCTATGATTATCTCATTTACGGGAATACTATACTTGTTATCCTGCATTACATGCAGTGACTTGAATCTTGTACTTGCTATCCTGTATTATATATACAGTGACCTGAATCTATAGTACTCATGTACTCCTGAACTCCTGATCATGTCTTGTACCTGCTATTCCCGTAAATTGATAATCACATATTAAATTCTAATAAGACAACTTGCACCTGGTTTGGGGGAAACTGATGGGCCCTGATTAATCATGTTTATGGTGGTCTTATCGAGCCGCGCGTGGCCACATTCTTGAGGGATCACCTGGCGGCCACCAGGGATTCCGTGGGGTGTGCTGGCATCCCTACTCCTGTCTATTCTTGCCGGGTATGCACACGCCCTAGGCCTATTTCTATGGGATCTGCGATACTCTATTCCAGTTCGGGCGTAAATAAGTCCCGGTACCTAGCGGTACGTTCCGGCTCAGCACCGGATACTCCTGGACCGTTGTCCCGGGCATGTACGGGGCCCATCCGAAACATGATTCATCGAACTTTATCAGTTTCCAAATAACTTGCTATATAAGTTGCGAGTGAAAGTATGTGGAATGGGACACATACTGAAGCCTGAAACTTAGACGGCTCCAATTATAATAAGATGCTAATATACAATTTGATGTGCCGTTTTGTAACTCGGGTTGTATGTGCTTGGATTATGGTGACATGGGATAAAGGTATATAGATGAGGGTTTCCTTATTTGGCTTATTCCTTCGAGGTACTAGTCTCATGAGGCCGTGACCTAAGCTTGTACAATCGGTTTTGCTCGTAATCGGTTTTATTCGGTTTTATCAATTTTATCTGTTTTATGTTAGTTTAGGAGATATCTGGTGTTGTCCTATCTACTTTACTTCTCATCTCTTTACCTTCTCTTATCTTATCATACCATGAGTAGTTCCTGCTTGATATCACTTCTTTATATCTACTTGCTCCTGCATGCTTACCTATGCTCGCCACTTGGCATTCGTATCACCACTCGCCTGGGGAGTTCTATCTGACTCCCCTGGATTCTCATGTCCAGGTCCTGGAGCTTGAAGCATGTTAGAGTTTGGAACTTGTAGAGTCCTGGTTGCTGATCTGAATGGCGCAGCGGTAGCGTGGATCTCCAACAGACCGTCCAGAGCTCTATCCTTCCAGGCCCCCTATGCGCCTCTCGAGTTTTTCTTTTGTAAACTCGTGAGTGCCTTTTATATTGTTCATTCTTTTACATCTCTTTGTAATCTCGCAATTGCGCATATCAGTGATGTAATATTCATGTAATATTGGGTCACCTCTGGTGATAACTTTGTAATTGTACTCATATGTTGGAATGTATAATGCACCACTTGCTTCCGTACTCTGATTCTTGCCTGTACTGATTGCTTAGTGTATATACGTGAGGGTATTTCTGACCTGCGTATATACGTCGCAGTAACGTCTCCGTACTCGCCAGATCGGGGCGTTACAACATTTCCCTAATCTTCTCCATTTGAGTAGTAGTCTTATTATTTGCTAGCCTATTAGGGCATGGTACAATAGGCTTGTAAGGTTGCTCATCTGTTTTGTCTTTATTATTGGACTTGAAGGTTGACGGTTGTGAATTTGAAGATGGATCATTTTGAATTAGTGGTATAATTACCGGAGAATTTGGCACTGATTTAATAGGAACAGGATGACTAGAAACCTTTTTGTTAATTTGTTTTCCAGATCTTAGGATATAAACAGTGTTGCATTGACTTGGACCTATGTCTTCAGCTTCATGAATAGGAAAGGGGTTCTTAGGATTTGGCAATGGCTGACTTGGCAGTGTTACCTTTTATCTTTCATTTAATGAGTTAACCAGCTGACCGATTTGAACCTCTAACCTATTGATAGCTTGATGGTGGTTATTCATCATTGAGGCCTGGGTTTTGGACAAGGTTTCAATCATTCTTTCCAAATCCGACAATTTTTTATCTGGATGATTCTATTGTTGCTGCTGCTGATATGTGGACTGGAAGTTATGTTGGTAATTGTTTTGAAAGTTTTATTGATTCTGGTGGAAACTGGGTTGATGAGACTGAGCAGAGAATTGGTGTGAGAATTGTTGTCTTGGTTGCTCATAACCAGACTGACTCCATGAGAAATTTGAATGGTTCCTCCATCTCGGTTGTATATTTTGGAGTATGGATTGAAGTTAGGTCTGGCATATGCTGCATTCATGTTTTCAGGATTTATTTGAGCTTGGTAGACGGGACACTCCTCAAACAGATGGTTAAGAGCATGGCAGTAGATACAACCTGGATTGATCACTGGTGTTGGATTGACCTGATTTACTGAATTGCGTTCTCTAGCCTCTAGCAGTTCTAGCCTCTTCATCAATTGTGTTATTTTTGCCTTGACAACTATAGAGGATTCAATTTAATGTATACCGGTTCTGAAAGTGGCGGGGTTAGTTTTCTCGGGGCAAGACTCCCACTGAATGGTTTTTTTCTGCTAAAGCTTCAAAGAGATCTCAACCCTGGTTCTCATTTTTCTTCAAAAATTCCCCTTGACACATAGTCTCAAGGAGTGTCTTAGTTTGGTAGTCTAGTCCGTCATAGAGAATTTGGCACTGCCGCCACTTCTCTATTCCGTGATGAGGACATTGGGCTAGTAGATCCTTAAATCGTTCAAAATACTTTCAAAATGGTTCACTTGTTTCCTACTTAAACTGCATTATGTTTTTTCTGATGAGGGTCGTTTTATGAATGGGATAGAACTTCTTAAGAAAGACTTTGACAAAATCATCCCATGACGAATAGAACTAGCAGGCAGATTATATAGCCACTTCTTGGCTATGTCCTTAAGTGCGAAGGGAATGAACCTCAATCTAACAACATCTTCCCCCAGTTGGAGAATTCTCATCATCAAACATACTTCTTCAAACTCACAAATGAAGAAATATGTGTCCTCGGATTCTAGGCCATGAAACCTAGGGAGTGTGTTAATGAATTAAGGCTTAAGCTCAAAATTGTTTTCATTTGCCTCAGGTAGAAGAATGCATGAAGAAAGTGAAGTGCGAATTGGGTAGAACTTGTCTTGGAGAGAAGTAGGGTTTGCCATGATTGAGATTGTGTCAGGAAGTGGTGCAAGTGTAGAAGTCCTAACAAGTCTTGATGAAATTGAATCCTGGTCTCACTCTTGCATGCACAATCACAGACAACGTTCACCAAGCAAACAAGCGAAAAAGGAAAAAGAACAAACAAAAATAAAGAAAAACAATCACAAGCTATCTAGGATCCCTGGACCTAGACGACTCCTAACTGGTCGATAAACTGAAGAAGGTTGTTGCTCGAGTCAGACCACAACTAATCAGGTAGTTAGGGGCAAAATACGGTGGGAGGTATCCATGCGTAAGCAACGGGCCTTAATTACGCCAAACCACAATATCTTCAAGGCTTAACCTCTTAATCTCCAACTTTAGACATTGATTTGACTGGAGTATGAATCAAAACAATTTTCAATCACAGCTGATCTCTTATCGAGTTCGGAGGGGCCAACGTCTATCAATTTTTATTTAAAAGCTTGGAATTGTGAGTGCTTGGAATGTTATTTTTGGGCTAAGGAAGGGTGATTAGATCCCCACCTTATTTTATTTATTAGGTGGTGCCCTTAAAGTCAATTTGTGCAAGTGTACAGTATATACAAATAAGATTCACTCAAAGCGATATAAATCAACTAAGAGATGAGTCCTATTCTATATGCTATGCGAACGTACCTTGCTCCAACACTATTCAACAGTAAAGTAAATGAATTGAAAAGACACGTGCCTAAAATGCAAACGTCTAATCAATTTTTAAACTTTTCAACAAATGTTTTACTGTTGGATTATTAGTAGGCTCCTAGTGATGGCATACAAGAAATAAATTTGCAGCAACCTATATTTTTGCAAAGCAAGCAGCTCTGCAAAAAAGATTGTGAGTAGTGAACTCTTCCTTGTCGCGGATCCGCGGCCAGAGCTGAGAAAACGCGGCAATTCAAAGGGTACTTGGTCTCTGCTTTCTAGAGTAGAGGCCCAAGACCACTTATATGTTACTGCAAGTCTTGTTTTCCTGTTCCCTCAACTTGCAACCTGAAACAGAGAAGAAATATTCGTTTTAGTTCAAAAACTCAATAAAAATTGTCACCGTCTCCGGCAACGGTGCCAAAAATTTGTTCCAAAGGAGGAATTAAGTTGAGCAAGAGTTTAGAGTAAACCGTTCATGTCTGTATGCTGATTATCAAACTTTAAATATGTATGAAGATTTACTTTACTCATTCAAATCACCGTTCGTAGCACAAGCTATAACGGGTCGTATCCGCAGAGAGGACTAGCGATATAAACGTTCACGATTTTTATGTTGAAGTTTTTAGAAAGAAAAACGAAAGTTCTTCTTTGTTTAAAAATGAAAAAACAAAACAAGGTAGAAAGAGAGTGAAGAATTTTGTAGAGTTTGTTAAGAAGAGGAAAACAGAATGGAAACCGGAATGAAAAACGGTATAGAAAAACGGTGATGTTGAAAAAAGAAAGTATGTAGAAAGGAGTTTTGAAATTCAATTAAGAGAAAGCCATGACTAACTAGCATTCTACAGTACTAACTTACTAAACTCGTTGGGTGATTCATACCTCATGTAGATTCATTGGCAATAGTACATCTTTCTTTGTTAAATCAATGTTGTTTCAAATTGAGGTTGTGTTCTCATCTAGGCTTGACTAGGTGGCCTCCTTGGATCATTGGCTTCCAACAGATTCTAAATAATAGAACATAGGTATTCACACTTAGGTATGCTAAATAAGAATGTAAGATTCATTAGTCCATCAAAGTTGTAACAAGGTAGCATGAAATAAGAAATTTATACAATAGGAGTTAGCATAATAAAGTGATCCATCTTCATGTTCCATCAAGACACTTGTTCAAGAGACAAGGCTCTACATGAGGCACACATGAATCATATGGAGGTGATACAAAGCATTCAGTAGAATTGAAACACTACTCATCATTATTGGAAGTAAAAAACTTATTAATTACAAGACTTAGAAATAAAAACATCCAACAATTCATATGAGTTAGAAATCACCTAAGAGTTAGTAGTTAGTAGTGTTAGAAGTTAGTTAGTCATGTTAGTAAGTTAGTTAGCCATAGAAAATAAGAACAAGTAAGAATACATGGTAGAAAGGAAATGCACGAAAGTAAGAACTTGAAAGTAATGTAATAGAACACGAAAAGCCTTGAGGAAGGAAAGCTTGAGCCCTTGTATTAAGTTGTCACTTCTTCAATTATAGAGATCTCTCACCCTCGCTCTCTCTTTTCTGAATTTAGAAGGAGAAAATGAAAATTACACAAGAAAACTAAAGAGAGCTTAAAGAAATCCTAACAATTTTCTTAAATAAAATGCTATTCTCTCCTCCCTTTTACAGAGGCCTTGGGGTCTATTTATAGGCTTCAGGAGAAGATCACGTCCCACCGCAGCTGTAGGATCAAACGCTTGATCAACGGCCAAGGAAGTGTCGCGGATCCGCGGCCAAGGCCGCGTTTCCGCGGCAGCATCTTGGTCGTTGCGCCAACGAATTCTCTGACATTTTATTGGGCTAAGTGTGCCCAGCTGGAGCTTCTAAAAGTTGGAGAATATACTCTGGATCGTTCCAGAATTGGGCTTCATGGTTGTGGGCTACTAAAAATGCCTTTAATTTCTCAAAAATCCCAAGCTTTAGGCCTTCCTCTCCATTAAATAATGGACCTAAACAATAAGAGAGAAAAGCATTAAAAATCTCATTTTTATTAACATAAAGTATGATGAGGTGGTGTAAAATGATGCAAAAATGAACTCCAATCACCATCCGAAAGGTTTTCCCCTATTTATAGGTGGGAGGAGAAATCGATCTGTTTACGTCACGCCTTGCTTCCCAAAATATGCTGGAACAGAGATGCGACGAAAGTCGATGACGTATATACGCGAGAAAAATACCCACGTATACACGCTAAGCCTAAAGTAACCTGAATAAGTTATATAAATCAACTATAAAGATGATAAGATCACTGCAACGTGACATTTAAATTTCTACTCATGATATACTATTCCATGAATAATCGAAATGGAATAAATCAACTCAATTTTCTCTTTTCTACAAGTTTATTTTAGTCCTCTATATCATCAATATATCCATGCCCAACATAAATAATTACTCTGCTGCTTCTAATCAATCTTCATTATTCAATCCAATCAAGATCATCAATACATCCCTCTTCAATCTAGCTCAATCACAAGATCCAAACACTAATGTAACAATCAACTGTATAAATATATAATCCACTAAGTCAGGCAAATCTAATTTACACTTACCCCTCCACATCGGTAAATTACAAATACATCAGTACTCAAAGTTCACTCTATTTTATCAGTCCAAGTCAACTCTACTCCAACATAATTCACTAATCAACCCAAGTAACAAGAGATCTATATCTTTAAAAGTTATATCTTATTTAATAAATATTCAGTATCCAATTATATTCTCATCTGATTTATCACCAAATAAAGAAATATCAAGTCTGATAATTAATTCACATAAAATATAAATCTTTAACCACGACCACGAACCAATCAAACTCATATCAATCCAATATTCAGTTTAACCTTATAATAACCTGTTCCAAATCAAAATAGTAAACATCTAACATGAAATAATGAAAACACTAATATTTCAGTGACGGAATATTGAATTCATATATCTTAAATATCAAGATTTCATCTGATTCATCATCTACAATATCTCTACTCTTCTTCATGATAATAATAACAATCTCCGATATAACATTCATTGCATTTCTATTCAAATCATCAATAAATAAATATGACCGGTCCCTAATTGCTAATCTCAATAAATGTGATGGGTCCATTATCTAAAAATATCTAAACAAGAATAACAATATACATGCAAGAACAATAATTAAACATGGAATAAAATTTCAAAATGAAACTCTTACGATAAACTGGATAATAATAAAATACCCAATAAAATAAAAAATAAAACAAACACTCACATGAAAAGACGTTATTTTGAATCTGAATCACCGTTGGGTCTGCATTGTACGAATTGGTAAGGATCTCTGAATCGTCTCGCATGTCGGGTCTTCGAATCGCCAGCATATCAGGTCCACAACGAACATGAATCCGGGTCTTCTATTATAGGGTTTGTATCGCACGGGCGAGTCCGTAACATTGTAAGATCGTAACATTGTAACACGCAACCATACACAGATAAAGAGAGGGGAAAACTGTCACACACACACACACACGTGCTTATACATATACACAAACGCACGCATAGTACACGTGCACACAAACACTCTACACATACACACTTGTACATATACATACACACACTCATATACACCACATACCATCACACGTACACATACCCACACATGCAACATATATACTCACACGGACACACAAACATACACATACATGTATAATACACACACACTCAAACAGACACACACATGCATACACTTACAACACACCCAAAACACACGCACTCAACATACACACATATTTACAAATATACATATACACACACTTAAACACAAATACACACACATACTTACACACAGTACACACACATGTGAGAGGGAAGGAGAGATTAATGAGAGAGAACAAACCTAAGAGAGAGGGAGAGCAGGGTGTGAGGAGGTGCTCGGGTGGAGATGGTGATGCGGGTGGTTGGCCGGCTGCCGACGGAGGTGGAGAGATAGGGAGGGGGCTCCGGCGAGGTGAGATGGTGAACGGTGGTAATGATGCGGAGGCCTCGGGGTGCTTTCAGGTTGCGCACACGGAGGTGGGGAAGGAGATTGGCGAAGGCAGTGCACGGGGAGGCATGATGGTTGGTCGCCGACCACGTTGAAGAGGAAATGGCGCTGATTGGTGATCGCCTCGGAGGAGGAGGCTCATGCGGCTGCAAACCTGGGGGACGTGTTGTGCATGAAGGAGACAGTGGGTGAAAGGAGAGGAATGTGGTGGTATTGATGGTCTCGGGCTGCCGTAGGTGGTGCTGCCGGCTGCATGGGGAGGAGGGATGGAAAGGAGATGGTGTGGAGGTAGCAGTGCTGCAAGGAGGAGGGCACGATGGGATGATGTGCTCAGTGGGGGATAGAAGGCACGGGGAGAGGGTGGTGTGCATGCGTGGTGGCATGTGCAGAGAAAGGAGAGGAAGGGGAGTTGTCGGGGATCTCGCGAGGAGGACGGGTTTCTGGGTGCTGTAGGCTGGATCTAAGGAGGTCGAGGCTGAGCTCGGGTTGAAGGTGAAAGGAGAAGGGAATGGGGTCGTGGCTTGATGGTGGCGGCAGCACATGGGAAAGGAGATAGATTAGGGTTAGGGTTGGATTAGGGTTAGTATTAGAATTCAGATAGATTGATTATATAGGAGATGATAATGAGTTTCCGGTTTCGGGTTCAAGGGCTAATGGGTTTGGATTTCGGATTAGGGTATGAGTTTAGAAACAAATAATAATAATAATCAATAATAATAATATATAATAACGCATAAATAATAATAATGAAATGATAATAATAATAACTACTGATAATAATACTAATTAATAATAATAATCATAATAACAATAATAATACTAATAATACATTAACAATGACATTTAATAATAATTAACAATAACTATTATTAATAATAATAGAGATGGTGATAATAGTAAATATAAAGCCAAATTACTATTTAATCTCTCAAAATAATTTGTATATTTGATAATAAGAGTAAGTTGTAAATCAGGTTAATTAATAATAATAAATAAAGCCAGATAATTATTAAAAAATATTAATACAGTATTATTAATTAGAGATATTACAGTCCCCAATTCGAATCTCTAATACCTGAAAAGTCAGTTCGCATCTCAAGATCCTCGGTCAACCAAATCAGCAAGATACCAACCACCTCTGCCACACAATCTTAGCCATCATGGCGCCATGATTCAAAGGGACGCCAACTACAGATCTCAAGCAATCTAATCAATTGACGTCCCAGCTGTCAGCTAGCTGCATATTCTCCAAGTCAATCCAGAAGTTCACACTTATGATCCAAATCCTCCCCTGCTCACAGATATCAAGAAGAGGTCCAGATATTAAGGATTTCTTCCAACTCCGCTCTTCTGACTTCCCTCTTGTAGGCTCCAGCAAGCGGAGGACGGGGGCACTGTAGTGGTCAAAAATTGACCCTCATCAAGATGTTTATACATGTCCATGCAATTGAAAGCCTCCTAATAAGACGTCCATAGATCATGGTCTGACCCTATGCCTCCGCACTCTACACCCCCCCCGAAATCACTCCAGACTGCACCGAAGTTAACTTCCATATCGCAGACTCTTCTACCTCGAAAGCTCTTTCGTCTCAAGCTATCCCGAAGTAACCTCTATCTCCAAAAACCTCGCCCTTTCGGAGCCATCTGCATTCTAAGGCTCTCGATTACACTCCAGAAGATTCCAGCAATGGCCACCGAGATATCCGTCTCAATTATGCCTCTCCTTCTCTCTCACATTCCTAACGTGTTATACGGGCAGTTATGAACAATAGCGAGATTTTTTGCATGTAATCCCAACAGTCCAGTGTCAATAATCACGACTGTTACCACATGCGAAACGTGCAGATCTCACCTGTGATCATCGACAGCCAGTCCAACAACTCAGTGGAGAATAAATAGACCTCTTCTCTCAACGAGAAAAGGAGAACCCCGAAAATCCCAACTCAAAGACATACCAACAAATTCATTATATACCCTGTAACCAAAGAGTAATAGTGAAGTCCTTCCTCCTTGTGATTTTTCCTAATTTGAGTTTTCACGTAAAAATCTCGTGTGTCTCTCCTTTCGGTGTTGTACATTATTTTTATTTACACACTCCCCACTTATTTACTCTCACTTTGGTGTGGACCGACTGTCCAGTTTCTTGTGGCAAAAAACCTCCACCGCAATTTCTAATATCAAATATTTGAGGGTTAAATTTCTAAATACTAAATATTTAGCGGGTGTATATATCTAAATAACCCTAAATTTTGTTTGTGGATATTTTTATATAGGACAAAATTTTGAAATAATCTTATTTTAAAAAATATTTTTAAAAAATACTCATCTCAAAAAATA